>JAQFZM010000115.1:0-52708 GCA_034695785.1 Galumna obvia
GTGTGTGTGTGTGTGTGTGTGAGAGAGAGAGAGAGAGAGAGAGAGAGAGAGAGAGAATGTTATCCAAAAATTTATTTAATTCAAATTTATTTCGATTCTTTAATTCTGTTTTCGAAATCCCTTTAAAAAACAAGAATAAAGATTTAACGCGAAATATTTTTTATTCAGATATTTGAGCCCACATCAATTTATCATGGATATTTTATTCTTATACAATTTTTTTCATTAGATATAAGAAACTCGTATTTAATATCTTCCAAATTAAATATGTTTTCAATTTATAAGTTTTATTTCTAATCTTTTAATACAAACTCAGGAAAAGAATTTATTTATTTTTTTGTATTTTAGCAAAACTTTGTAATTAGTTTTAAATTTCCATTTAAAGTATCTAGTTTAGTTCTTATCATTCTAAAATTCATTTAATTTATTTCGGAAAATCGAGTAAATAATTCTATTATTACCAGAATATCTTGCTCATTTTGATAGTAAAATAGTATATATTTTTTTGAAATTAAAAAGAATAAAAATATCTCTCATTTTATTTGAAAGAATTTGGGCTAAGGTTAGGTCAGTTTATAAGTGAAATAAAGTTGAATCAAATCAATATATGTTATATAACTTATATATATGTCATATCAGTGGAAACTTAATTTAAAAGTGAATTTTTATTGAAAACTTCAAATCTTTTATAAGTCGAGTCCTATCATTTCAAAACATTTGTAAAATTGCATAATCCTTTTCATGTAAACATACACACAGTATACAACCTTTAATCTTAACAAAATTTGATTGCGTTAAATATATTGGTTTAAATTTAGATTAGGAATTTTTAAAGTGTGCGCTTCAAAATATTAACAATAATTGATAGTCATTGGTCAGGATCTTTTTATTATAGAGTTTGAACATGATACAACGTATAGGGATAGGTTAAATATTAGTCATATTTTGATTATTAAAGGGTAAAATTTTTTTAATGAACTTGGTAATAGTATTTGAGAATGCAAAAGTCATCGCTCTCAACATCTCTCCATTTTCCGAATCTAAGTTTAAATAAATAAAACTTATTTAATAAATATTTAAGTGATTATTATATGAAGTAAAGATTCCGAACACGTTTTCGATTTGGCTAAAAAATAAGTAAATTAAGTTAATTGCAGGGATGGAGAATAGGGGGGTATTCCGGAATACCCCCTACGAGACCAAATTTTTAAAATACCCCCTACGGGTTTGGGACCCTTAATATTAGCGTCTATGGACAGACACTAGGTCTGTTGGGATATTTTCGTTTAGGGGGGTATTTTGGCAAAATACCCCCTCTAGGACTCGATCCTTTCGCCATCCCTGGTTAATTGAGAGGAGAACTGAATTTATAGCATAACTTAACCACAATTCAATTCCTAAATAATTCGAATACAAATTAATATATAATACTTTCGTTCAGTATTTGATAATTTAGTTAAGATTATTGATAGCATTTTATATGTATTTTAATTTAATCTTAACTGATATGAATTCAATTATATCTTTAACTTATAGGTATCGGTAGTTAAACTTATCCGTTGTTTTCTAACATTTATAGAAATTAGTTTTAAAGTTTCGGTTATTATAGCTATCAGTGGTTCAAATTAAAGGTTAAATTCTGTATTATTTAACATATGTTCATAAGATAGAAAAAATAGGCCAAAGCTTTAAAGTTTTCCGACTCAATAAATTTTTGAATAATAAATTAGAAAAATAATCTATTAAAATAATATTATCGAATTCAAACTATCAAATATTTATGTTATTTTCTTATATATGTTTTTTTTTATAAACAAAATTTTTTATTTTTAATAAGATTTACATAAAATTTATATTAAATATAAAATATACTTAAGTATGAAATCATTTTCAAATTTTTCTTAATTCAAGCAAAATTGAAATCAATTTAAATTCGTTTCTTATTTAAAAATATAACTTTGGTCAGTCTAGACTCTAGACAACTAACAAATAATTATATTTTTAGACAATTTTGGCATTTATGGGATACTGTATTCAGTAACTGTAACAGTTAACTCTCCTATCTTCAACTCTTATAACTTGAATTTAAGTCTATCTTGAATTGAATTTGTAAGACCCGATTCACTCCCATAGAAACCCTATTAAAAGTTCTCTCTTATCTTGAACCTTTTATAACTTATATCTTGAATCAAAAAGTCGGGTCCCATAGGCTATTGTGTGCACCTCTTAACTTGAATTTTGCTTAAACTTTAAATTGAAATAAAGTTCTTAACAATAATTTGTATAATATTTTTATCAAAAAATTCCTCTAAAAAAGAAATTTACAAAAATAAATTTCATATTAATTATAATTTAGATTCGCAACTTTTATGAACTTAAAGTGCGCGCTTGAAAATATGAACAATAATTGATAGTCATTGGTCAGGATTTTTTTATAATAGGGTTTGCTCATGATACAACGTATACTCAAGGTGAAATATTTGAATTGACTAATTATCAAAGGGTCTTTTTTCCATGAACTTGGTTATATTATTTATGAAGGAGAAAAAAAAGCCTGAAATAAGCCTAAAGTTAAGATTGGAAATTATAATCAATAAATATAACTAAATTAGTTAAATAATTCATATAATTATTACTATTCATTCGCATTACATTCAAGTATTCATTAATTTAAATACTTTATACACTTTTTCTAATTTGAATAATATCTATATTGAATTCATAATTCTGGTCCCAACCGATTCAAAATAGGAGAGTCAACTGTACTCCTTTTGAAACTCCAAGAATTAACCTTTTTGACTCCTTGGACATCCTTGAATATAACCATAGTAACATTTTAAATTTTCCACTACATTTATGGAATAAGTGTAGTATATGTAATCGTTTTTAATGTTTTTAAATTTGAATTTAATGAAATTTTACATTATTTTAATAATATTTTATTTTGACAAATTCTCATATGTGTAGTGATTATGGCTTTTCCCTCAAACCTTGTTTATTCTACTTTCTATTTCAAGATTTGATTTTTATTAATATTTAAAAGAATGTACTTGCACATAAAATAAATTGGATTTCCTTTTTTACAAAACATTTGAATAAATTTCTGAAATAAAGAAATTCTGAGATATTATTACGTATTGTTTTAACAATTTTATTTTAAAATATAACCATGCTAAATCATAGATATAATTTTATATTTCTATAAATTTTACTTGTTTATTCTTAAAATAATAAAATTTTAAATTTAAAAGATGCGCAAATTATTATGACCAAGATGATTTTATAGTATTATCTAAATCTTTACAACAATAGATATATTTCCTAAAAATGATATAAATTTTTGTCTACATTTCCTTTTCTCATAGAAACTCATTTATCATATTCTGAGTCCAATTTATTCGCAAAATCTTGTACTCGAAATGAATTCCAGGGACATATTTATCAAGTAAAATAATTGTAATCTTAGTATTTTAATATTTAGAATCAATAATCAGTTTTGACTCAACCATTAATAATATAAAATGAAATTCTAGTTTTGAAATCCATTGAATTTTATTTTATTTGTTAACAAAAGTTTAATCAAAATTAATTACTTTAATTTATTTTATCAAATTTCCTATTTATTATCAAAATTTAATTTAAAAAATTAACCTTGATAAGTAGTCCAGAAAATTTTGTGATATTAAAACATAAATTTAATAAAAAGAAATTAATTTTAATTTACAATAAATTTCGGTTTTGAAGTTATTTTCGAGTTATAAATTATAATTGAAATTTATTTGAGAATTAAATTTATGTTACACTCTTTGACCACTGAAAAGATGAATGTGTTTATTGATTTCAAAACTTTTAAAAGACTAAACTTTAGAATATTTTCTTTTTATTTGATTTTCTATCAATTATTTTGTGTTTCTTTAAAATAGTTTATAAGGGATTTAACAAAATCTGAAGAATTTTTTTTGAGTTAAAAGAAATTTATTTCAAACGCGAATCGATTTTCATATTCTTTACAAAAAAATTATAGGATTTAAGAATAGTCTTTACTTAGAATTGCTTTTGAGTTAAACGAAGATAAATTCAATCAATCGTTTGAAATATGATATAGAATTGAATTTTTTTTTTACTCAAAACTTATTTAAAGAATAAATTGGAAATGGATCATTTAAACTTTGAACAAGAATTCAATGGTTTGCGTGTATATAATATTGGGATACATGTTTGTAGCCAAGATATATATACTTTTAAAAAGCAAATGGATTTTCAAGAATTTAAGCGGAATTACATGTTTTGCCAAAAGAAAATTTTCAGAATTGACTTCTTTGACATTCAGTGATGCATAACTTGAGTTGAAAACATTTGAAAAGTGTCAGCACTGTTACCATGCACCATTTTTACTATTCTCAATTCTTTATATTCCTTAAGAAAATCTATTTATTTTTATCAAGATATAACCATTCTTTATATAAATGGATGATCTAGATTATTGAAAAACTAAATGAAAATGAATAGCTATCTCTGATGTTTGTGGAAAGTAATACCTTTTTATTTTGATATTCGTTTTGTTTGATATATGATGTTATCGTATTTGAATAAAATTTAAATTACAAATTCAAGTAAACTAAAAATCGGAGCAAATATTTCAGTGCATTAAACAAATGAATTCAGGAATTTATGCTTTTATTGAAAAGATTTCAAGAAATGTCTTCTATCATACAATCACTTAAAGATAATAAGCGTTCGTTTAAATTGAAATAAATTTTATTTAATATTTTTAAAATATGGAAATTTTAAATTATAGTTTACTGTTATTTTGAATATTTAAAAATCTTATTTCAAATTAAAGTTTAAGTGAAATATTTAAATGAAGTTTAAGTTTAATTTATTATTAATGAAAATCTTTAGTAAACATTTTCTTTATAGATCTCTGAATATCACTGAATATTAACAAAAAAGTAAAACAAATACGATATTCAAATGATAAGGACTTTACTTAATATAAAATAAAAATAAACAAGCAGACAAACTTTTACTATACTTTGAGCAATGACATTTTGACAGTATGACAATCTAACACTTCTTATTCATCTTCTACTCAGTCTTATTCCACATAAACTATGTAAGTTACCAAGATATCCCATACAATCTGGTATAAATGATTGACAAAAATAAATTCTAGTTAAGAAAAGCCCTTATATTTCGTTATATAAAGACTGAAATATTTGGCTGATTCTGATTACAGGAATGACGTTCCGGTAGGAAACGGTAGGAAATGGACGAATTAGAGCAGATGTGCACAACCATAGGATTTGTTGGATGTGCTCTTATAGAACTAAATAAATGAAACACTCATTTGAAGCTTTTTTCACAAAAAAAGAAACAAAAGATTAATTTAATTGAGTTTTTGTTGGTTACAAAACTACAGTCACTAAATGTGTGCACAAATCAATCAACAAAAATAAACACTAAATTAACTGAACAAAAGGGTTAGACTTAAAGCAGTTTAGAGAATGTGATGTCAAAAGAGATTAAACCGAAGAATTAAATCATTGAAAAGAAGTCAAGAGTTAAGCGACAAATGAATTGAATAAAGACTTAGAAGAAGACTAACAAAATGTTTGTTAGAATTGAAAAACTGTATTAATTAACTTCAAAATGAAGAGAATTTTATCGAAAGTAACACAAATGACATACAATTTGTTAGAAGACATCTCTTTTATTATTTACGATAAAATTAATTAGTGTTGAATCTGCACTAGACTCCGAAAAGGGAATCCCTTCCCGTTAAAAGAATAAGGGATTCCCTTTCTCTTAAAGAGAATTTCGAGGAAAAGGGAATAAGGTTTCAATCCATGGGAAAGGAAGGGAATCCCTTTTAATTTTGAAATTCCCTTAAGATTCCTTTATAATAGAGTCTATTATTTATTAAATATTAGACATATTATATAAAATAAGCTTAAATATCACCAAAAATACAAACTTACGATTAATTTATTGACAAAATCGACTACTATTTTATCATTAGAATGAAATTTTAGTGCCTTATATTAACAGTAATCACATATTATTTCTTAATTTTAATTTATATTAATTGTATTCTGATTTATGTGTAAATTAATGAAGTAAATGCATTTTAAAACTAAGGGAATTTTCAATCTAATTTGAACACAGGTAATTTTAAGGGAATCTCTTAGAAATTTATCTAAGGGAAAGGGAAAGGGAAGGGAACTGAAAATCTTAATCTTTTCGGACTCTAATCGGCACTTGTTATCCAAATCATTATTATTAAGGAGTCATAGGTCGAATCCAATTGAACAAGATCAATTCCGCTGCATTATTGAAGACTTACAACTTCATCGGTGGATAAATATTGTCAATAAGTCAAAAAAAGCTATCGTTTGCTTACCGTTTGAATGAGTTCTTAATTTGAGCGATGACTCAATCAATGATTCAATGAAAAAGTAAACGAAAATCAATTGAATCGAAAATAATTTCTTAACATTTGAAGACTTAAATTTGAGCTCAAATTTCTTCATTAAAAGAAGTCTTGCATTTAATTTGATAATTGATTCTTGTTTTGTAAAAATTAGTGTATTTTTATTCGGATGAAATAACTACCAGGGATGACAAATAGGGGGTATTGCGGAATACTCATTGGGCTGAAAAATCGGAAAAATATCCCCCCCTAGAAGAGAATCAGAAAACCCTCTCCAGAAGGAAAGGAGACAAATGGGGTAAAATTGGCAAAAGCGAAGAAAAATTAAGAAAACCCTCAAAATTGATTAAATTCGTCAAAAATCGAGTTTTTAAGTGAAAATTTTGGTGCTCTAAGTTTTAAATATTTTTAAAAATTGCATTTTTTATCAAAAATTCTTAGTTTTTTTGAATAAATTTTAATAAAATACATTAAAATATTGCTAAATGTAATCTTCGATAGAAAACGACATGGTTTAAAATTGACGTTTTATGTGTTTTTGGTATATACCAAGATATCTCCTTATACGCTCCTTAGCATGGACCAAAATACCCCTTAATACTTTCCCTTAGAGCGAGGTGTTTTGCCATCCCTGTAACCACTTTATTAAATCGATCGTTTGTTTTATATGGTTTTCATTTATTCCGTGCGTTAATCAAAAGTTTAGTCAATAAAATTGATTGCTTTCCAAATACTACATGCATTCCATTTAAAGCTTATTATTACTTTTTGAAGTCTTCTAAATGATCTTGCTTCTTATTAAACTTTCATAGAATATAAACCAAATTTTGCTTCTGAACATGAGTCAATTTATATTCAAAAATATGTTCTTGCTTATCTGGTAATTATCTATAAAATATTTTCATATTTTATCATTTTTTTTCCTAAAATATTCATAAGAAATAATGATTTAAAAAATAAAAATATCCTAAAAAATTGGTAATTCTATACCGTTAATAAATGGTTAGTAGAATATACTAGTAATTTAATAAGAATGTTTGCTTGCTTAATATTTCATAATAATGTTTTATAACTCAATTTGCTTTTATTTGTAATTAATTAGTGGAACTTTTGATTAATTATATATTTTTTTTATTGTTTTAACAAGTTAATATAAAGAGCCATTTTTCAAGCATTAAGTAATTGAAAGTTGAGTTTTGATGAAATTAATTAATGAAATATTTGTGAACATTTGTTGGATTACCATGATTAATTAGTATCGGAACTTAAGAAATTCTTGGCTCAGAATTTATTTAAAGAATTGATTGGAAGGTATTTATTTAATTTGACATAAAGTGAATCATTTCAGTAAAACTCATTCAATAATTTACTGTTTTTTTCCAAAGAGAAGATTAAAGAGAATGTGTTGGCGTCTATCGAATGTCCCAAATGTAAGATAAATGGCTTTCAATAGTAATGATCTCAGATTTGGACTCCAATTGGATTCTTTGGACGACAATATAATAGTCCTTTTGATAGGTTTCGTGTTTTTTGAGGCTTCAGTTATGGAATTGATATAAAGAGAGCGAAGAATTGATTATTAATTATTATATGAATTGAATTATTCATTCACTGACCACTTATTTTCGGTTTGCTATCATTCAAACCATAGCTCTAATAATGGAATCAATGGACAAACATTTATTATCATGGTACTTTCTCGATGCAATTATCTTGAATGATGATGTCGAGCTTTACTGCTGAAGATATCTTGGTCAAATAATTATAATACAATACTTCAACAAATAATATTTTTTAGTCAATACATAAAGATCTTCTATTAATATTCTAGGAAAAATAAGTCTATGAAAAATTTCATTTATTTGTTCCGTTGTTTATAATATATGCTCTAGCATAAATTATCATTGAAAACAAAAATGTTGAAGCAATGTTCAACTTTAATATTTTAGTCTCAAATATATTTGTTGTGTTTTGTTGTTGTTTCACATCTCGTTTATACTGAAGACTAAAACGAAAACTGATTTGTTTTGTCAGAAAAATAACTAAAACTGAAAATAATTTCTAACAAATGAAAGGAAAAGTACTGTTAGAAGAAAAACATGACTTAATTGAACGAATGGCAAACAAAGTGAAAACCATTAATAAATGTTAAAATATATATGAATTTGTTTTGACTTTTGTTACCAAAAATAGGTCTCAAATACAATGATTTTTTTTTCTTGTTTGTATCATTAAATTAGCTTGGTTATTGTTTAGCTTGGAGCTCATTGTTTTATCATTAAACTCAAAAAGTTAGATTGTTGAGGAACAAAGTTGAGGATTGATCTAGATTCTAGCAAATTTCACTCAAACAAAAATGCTTTTAATAATGGATTTATATCTATTAAAGTTAATTGAATTCACTAATCTCTGATGTCATCCACCGATTGTTGTTAACGTCATTCAAAAGATTACAATATAATGAAATTGTTTTCAAATAAGGATTTTATAAGAATTAAATATAAAATTCCGAGAATACAATAATAAGCTTTTCTTTATTCTCAACTTTTTTTTTGAGTTAAAGTTTTCAATTCATTTGAGAATTCAATTAAACTTTAAATTAGAAAAAAGAAATTAATTTTGAATTCAATTCAGTTTCTATTATATTAAGTCGAGATTAAAGGGATGTCCAAAGGGATGGCCAAAGGGATGGCCAAAGGGATGGCCAGAAAGATTACCAAAGGTTTCAATTTAAGGGGTTTTTAATTTTGATGACAATTGTTTTTAAAGGGCGCCAAAAGTTTAAAAATAATGTAAACATTCATTTAAAGTGAGACTATATTTCACTTGAATATTGAAAACATTTGTTTTATTAATTATTAATTATGGATAATTCGTCATTTAACAAATACATTTGTACTTATAATTGAAGTGAGTAAGGTAATGTTCAATTCAACATTAATACAGAAATATCTGAAAAGTGAATAAATAAATGAAAATTATTTATCAATTAAAGTTAATTTCTTATAAATTATAAAAAATAGTGAACTCTTTATTTAGTGTTCAGTCATTAATTAATATCAATAAAAACAATTTTTTGTGAAAATAAAACTAATGATTTTTTAGTTTAATTAATATTATTATAATATAAATATAATGGATTTATATTTATAAAGAAATAAAAGTAAGTATAATTAAGTATATTATTAAAATGATCAAGTTAAAAAAATTAATACCAAAATCAATGGTATTTAGAGATAATTAGTGACTCATTTCTGTAAATAAGTTATTATAAAGTTTTGTCGAATTAATTAATTATATTATATTATAAATATATAATTAGAATTGAGTTGTATTTCACTCAAACACATCTGACATGAGCTCAATGTTGAAGATATGGTCGACAACACCTTTGAGTTGACAGTTCTTAACCATTGAATGGATGGTCACTCAAATAAGTGGACATCAAAGTAAGTGATTGTTTTGACATTTTAAGTGGTTAAGTGATACGATGAGCAAGGTTAATATTGATTTTTGTGTTGCATTAGTTTTTACAGAAGTATAAAAACAAAAGTGTATAATACGTGAATCGTTTCAATGACTTTCAAACAAAAAATCGATTTTAACTTTGAATTTCAAAGTTTTATAAATGAGTAGAAAATCGTTACAAACATTTGATTGAGTGCTCAGAGCTATCAATGAATGAAATGTGCGCTAAATTTATCAATAAATATATGAAATGTGTTCTAATATATTGTGATAAGCTATGATATGTTCTAGGGCGAATGTTAATTCTGATCCCTTTAGGCTAATTGAGAGACATTTACTTAACTGTTCCTCAAATTTGTTTATCGTTTACTTTTAGTAATGAAACGTATATTACTTCAAATAATTTGAGTCAAAATTCAAATGATTTTATTAATTATAATTGAACAAAATTGACTAGAGTATTTAAATTAAGTAATTCTTATATTAAGAATCTCTTCTTGAAAAGACCAAGGTATTATTTTGTTTTAAGGTTTTAAAACTATATAATATCAAACGCTTATAGAAATCTAATTCGAGTAAAATTTTATCAAAAACTGTTTAAAAAAATCTGTAATTCTGTGGCAAAGAGTAAACATACGATAAATTACAAGACATTTGTCTTAAATCTTTTCTCAATTGGATTATCGATAATAAACAGTCAAAACAATACACAAGTAGACAAAAAAGCTTTCATTCATTGGTTACAACAAACTATTGATTTCTTCTCAAATCGTAAAGAATTCAAAATTTAGTTACGAATAGTTTCTTTGAGAAGAAAACTCATTTACCTTGATGACTTTATGATTACATATAATTAATAGCAATTATTAAGGATTAAATGATCCCAAAAATATAGAAAATGTCATATTTTATCAAAAAATGTTAAACCGATATAAAACATAAGTTTTTAATGCGATTCTAAAGTAAATGAATCGAAACTTATTTGTGGAGGAAAACAGCCTCGACTTGTCTTAAGTTATAACTTATTTTAATTACTTTTTCAAATATTTAAAAAATCTATTTATTAAGTGAAGAAAATCTATAATATAGTCTCATATTTTACATTAAATTCAAAATAAACAAAAGAAAAAGATTTCTATTTTCTGTGGTTTTCATAAATGGTTTTCGAGAAAATTTTTAGTTTTGTTTCACACTATTGTTTGTTTTGTTCTATTCTGTGCTAATATTTCGAGCATCTGCTTGAGGAACATATTCTGTTCAGGTTTAGACTCATTAAGTTTTTTTATTATATCTATTTTTGCTTTAGAATTATGTTTAGTATTTTCGATGAATTTAATGAACGATAGAGTCTTAAACGGAATATATAACTTTATCTATATTGAAATAATCAAGGTCTTCCTATCTATTTATTCAATATTTATACTCTTATAAAAGTATTAAAATATTAAAATTCAATCAAGAACAATTTAATTTGTTCAATATTACATTGTATCTATTATTTTACATAAAGTATTTTAAATTTCAAAGAATTAACCTGGAAGCAACAATAGATTGAAATGAGCTTGCTAATATGAGATTGTGTGAGAAAATGTCATTAGTGTTTATCGAGAATACGTGTCCGATTCAAAAGATATATTCAATGAATGAGAAAACATTTTCTTTAATAACTAGTATTTAGTTTCCAAGTCTTTCGTCTATATTTTGAGCCTATTATTAGTTATCCCTTTCTTTCATGAATAGAGTTCTACAGTTTTTCATCAAAAAATTTCCATTTTGGAAACCATAGGAAATATTTGCGAACTTTTGCCAAATGGAGAACTTATGCTCACAATTGAAATAAATTAGATTTTTATTGTTGTTTCGTCTTATCTATGAAAACAGTTTCGTATTTCATTTAATGAAATTACTTTTATTGATGAAAACCTATAGCTTTGAAGCAAATTCTCGTTAGAAATGCATTGAATTCACTAAAGTTTTGTTTCATTTCATATGACTATCATTTGTTTCGTAATTACAAAAACACATTTTAAATAGTATTTGTATTTCAATTCTAAACTCAATTATTGATCGTTTTCTTCTAAATTTTCCTTTTATAACCCTGGTCATTACTTCCTAGAACATATTTAAATACACCCTGGTGTTTTAATTTAGTGTATTTTAATGTCAGTAATAATCTTTTGCGTCTCAAAATTAAAGCCCAAAACTTTTAGATAACTTGAAAGGTTTTGGTTCTTATTTTATTTGTTACTATCTTGATATGATCTTGTTCTTATTTCCTTAGCTAATGAGTTTAAATTATATATCTGATTTACCTAGCAACTTTTATTATTTTTCTAACTATTATTTATAATATCTAACCGCGGTCTAATTAATGTTTATTAAATTGTAGTCAATTCTAAATCCTATTTAAATTTTAATTAAATGCGGTAATGAATTTCAGAGAATTTAATCTAAATTTAATTAAGCATGGTCCAATTTAATAGATACCAGGGATGGCGAAAGACGGTCCTTCCTATGAGCTATCTTGGAGAAAAAGCAAAATTTAAGGTTAAAAACATATTGTTTGACAATAGACGCTAATGTTTAAGGTTCAGAATTCATAGGGAGTATTTTGGCCACCTGGGGGTTATTCAGCAATTATTTCCGATTTGGTCATCTCTTATAGATATTTAACTGATATATTAGTTACGGCATAAAAGCATTCATCAAAAGAAATATATAGAAAATACTTCTAAATTAATGAGTTTGTATTAGAACTCCTTATTTATTAATGTTTGGCACTTTATTACACAATAGACTAATAAAAACAAAAATATCGTTTATCTTGCTCATTCTTATCTTTGTGATACAGGTCCTTCACATTGTGACAAAATTACTATCATTTTATTTGATATAACATATAATACAAATTAATTAAAATTTTCTAGAGTTTATTTTTTTTAATTAAGAATATATCACATTCTTCAGAAGTATCAAGCTAATTTTTTTTCTCAAAAGAATTCCAAGTTTGATCTTAATGTAGTACGTTATCAAGTTAAAATGTGATAATTGAAATAATAGAAAGTCTAAATCGTTTAATTAAGTCTTAGTATTGATTTTTTTGTAATTCTTATAATTAGGAAAACAAATTTCTTTAAGGAATTTGCATTCTTTCATTATTTCAAAGACTACTTGATAACTAGCATAATCTAACATGATAACTTTAAGTATATGCTTGTTTTCAGTATACATTATTTTCTGAAACTTTGAAAAAGATAAACCAAGTTGTTTAATATATTCAAGCTTTAATTTTTCTTTGAACTTTAATTTTCAAAAGTATTTTTTTATTCACTTTTAAACAAAGTTTTCTATCCTTTAGTTTTAAATTTTTGTTTGAATTTATTTAATATTGTTTTTGTTGTTATTAAAAGTTCTTTTAAACTTTATTTGAATATCAAATCATAAATAAGTTTTGATTTTGTTTTCATGAATTCTATTTAAATAAGAAGCCATAGAGTATCATGGTACTTTTATCTAGAATAAATTTACTTAAATTTGAAATACCTTGGTGATATCTGCTTTGATAAGGGATTGACAGCATATAATTGTTTTACTTATATGTTGAAAGAAAAAGTCTTCTTTTCAGTTAATTAAATATTAATTAATTTTTCACTCAATTAATGTTTTAATTGATTTCGATCGCAATCTTCGAATTTGATTTACACAAAAACTTACTTTTTTTTATAAATAATTATTCCATTTATATGCTGTTCGGCATTGAGTAGGCATTAAGTCGGGATTGGGTTAGCTTTGGCTCGAATTGACTTTATTGGCTATATTTCTATTAGTTTTCAGTTATAAGCAGTGATAGACATTTTCGGGGTAAAATGGCCAAAATCGGTCGGGAATGGGGAGATAAAAACAGCCAAAATCGAAAGTAAAATCGGGAATATAAATATTGAAATTTTGCCAAAAATATTATATTTTAGGGAATATAAATGATTGAAAATTATGTTTTTTTTAACATTTTAACTACAATTATGATGTTTTCATCATTAAATTGTTGTATTTTTCAAAACAATTATTAATTTTTGGACCAAAATCTTTACTTAATGATAACTGGATTACATTTTATATAAAATTTCATATTTATGAGATGAATAAAAGTTTTACTTATTTGCCATCTAATAGTTATTTTTGGTAAATATTTTGAATTTATTTAAATTTTATTAAAATATCCTAAATATTTACAAAATTATTAAAAATTATATAATTTTTTTTAAAAAATTGGACCAATTTTAGCTATAATCGGGAATAAAAAGCCAATATTTTTATTTTCGGCGGTTTTTATAAAAAAAACCAAAAATCGGGAAAAACCGAGAAATTATAACTGCATATATTTAACCTATTATATGCCATTAAACTTATAATAGGTTATTCCCGATACTATGACCAACCGTTTAAAATCGGGATTTCCCGGTTATGTGTATCACTGGCTATAACTCAAACACGATCAATAATCACTTGTTTAGTGATTCAACACAAATTAAAATAGTCTTAAATTCTTCTTTAATTAAACGTTTGATTTATTTTTTTCATTAAAACATATTTATAAAGCAATAAATGAATTTCACTTTTAAAATACAAATCAATTAAACAAACCTATTATTTAGTCATTTCGATGACAATTAAAATTATTCAGTCTTTTACTGAATGCCGACTAAAACTAATAAAAACGATGACTGACCGCACACTTTAAATGTCTGTGTTGAGGACAGTGGCTAATTACTCGCACACTCCGAATGTCTGTGTGGTGGACAGTGAGTGAGAGTGAGTCCAACTCTCGGCGAAAAACTCTCAACTATGCATTAACTCAACTAACTGTGTGCTACCGCCAACTCTCACTAACTCAACGAATCAATGGTACGACTCGATAGTCCTCAACGATCAGTTGTGTTCACTTTTTATAGTTTTGAACAGCGACTGACGTTAACCAATAGAAAAACATATTTACATTTAAATACTCAAAAACGAGTGACAATTAAATACGAAAGTAGACCTTTAGTTAACATTTAAAGGTAGAGCTTTCATCCAATTTATTAATTTATACTAAAAAGATACAAATAATAATAACAAATATTGACTCAACCCCATCCAAAAGAATAATTCTCGTGGTGTCATCAAATGTATAGTGAATGTATAGGTATATCAATGTATCAAATGATATACCAAAGTTTCATTTTCAATATATAGCCAAAGTTCTTATTTTCGGTAAAGTTTTACTCAATTTTTATAATTAAATAAAATATTAATCTGAAAATGGGTTTCCATTAAATAACTTTTGCATAATTGGTAATACATATTCATTTTTTCCTTTGAAATTATACTGGTAATTTCAAAAATAATACCAAATTAGAATGCCAAATCTAAATATGTCAGTTCCTATATTATGACACTTTCTTCTATGGAAATCCTTCCGATTCTTAACTTATTATATAAATGAAAACCAAAAATAAATTCATTTAATTTCTAAAAATGAAATCACTTTTCATTCCTTTACTGATTATTGTTTTGTTTGAGTCAACTGCGGGTAAGTTTACTTATTTTTTCTACTTTTATAGGTTTGGTGCTATTCTTAATTTAGGTGAGAGTGGAATATGTTCTTGGTATGGCGATGAAGCGGCCGGTCATCCGACAGCCAGTGGCGAAATATTCAATCCATCGCTTATGACCGCCGCTCATAAGACTCTAAAGTTTGGGACTAAAATTAGAGTCAGTTGTAATGGAAGGAGTGTTGTCGTACGAATCAACGATAGGGGACCCTTTACTCCGGGACGGATTGTCGACGTGAGTAAAGGAGCGGCACAAAAACTTGGAATCATATCCAAAGGATTGTGTAAATGCTCTTACAAGAAAGTATGAGTCAATCCAATTATTGGAATTTCATTTTGTTAATTAATTTTGTTATCATAAGAAAAACTTATTTATTTGTGAATTTCCATTAATAAAATAATAAATATCCTGGTATATTAAACCTTCATTTAGTCACATGTCTTACGAATTATAATAATTTAGTTTCACTTAAAATATTAGTTTTATTTATAAAATTAAAAAAAGAGTTCATTTCATTGATAAGATTGTTATCCATTTAATCCATTAACAGGTGTCGATGTTTTACCTCCCGTTAAGTTTTATTAAATGATATTATTTTTGAGTCTTCGGCTCAGAATTATATTCAAATTAAAGAATAGATAACTCTATAAATAATCTATGAAACGATAACATGTTGTAAAATTTCCATGAGCTTTGCCATGAACATTCTTCTCAAATCCTATATAAAAAGGCTTCGATTCAATCGATTTTTAGCAAAATATAAAAAATGAATAAAATTATTGGATTCGTTGCACTCTTTTCTGTCTTCACATTAATCGCAGGTATTTTACTCTTAATTTTGTATTTATTATATATTATTAGATCAAATTAATTAAGCAAGCTTATATAAACAAATTAGAATCACTCAGTTAATCATTTTTTAATTAAATTTATAATTTAAAGAATAATTTAAATTATTTTTAAGACTAAATGATTGATTTTAGAGTTTAATTAATGTTAATTTATATAAATTATAATTAAATGTAATGAATAGGTGAGGGCGGAGTCTGTTCTTGGTATGGCGTAGGACTGGACGGCGCCCTCACAGCCAGTGGCGAGAAATACAACGGAAATTTGATGACTGCGGCTCACAAAACACTTCCTTTTGGTACTCATGTGAGGGCCCGATGTAGTAATGGTAGAACTGTTACAGTCAGAATCAATGACCGAGGACCTTTTGTTGCCGGACGTATTCTTGATGTGAGCAGAGCTGCAGCCGCGGCCCTCGACATAACTAACGCTGGTATCTGTCAGTGTACTGTCGATAGAGTCTAATCATTACAAACTCTGTCTAACATTACTATAAAATAATTCAATTTTCAAAAACTGTTATCAAATAAAACTCAAATTCAGTGATAATCATGTAATCAATGAATGAAAATATTATTAATCATAATTCAAATAAAAAAAATGAATCAAAATTTTTATAATGTTTTGAAATTAAGTTAATTATAATTTAAACAAAAAGTTGTTTAAATTAAATAATTAAAATTAAATCAATAATATCAATTAAATTGAATAAGTTATATAGACTACCTTGCTCATCTCTACATCTATACATTATTAGTGGTCATATGACTGGTAAGCATTGCTTTTCTTCATTGTTTTGCAAAACTTAAAATAAGATTAAAATTAAGAAGTAATGAGAAATACATCGAGAGGTGACAACAATTTATTAATTAACTAAAACTAATAATAATTATTATTTATAGTAAAGAATAACAAAAATGACTCCAATAGAAGAGTCAAATCCCTTTCAAAAGATTCAATTGAATCTTTGAGGTATACTCTAAGGAATACTTTAAAGTATAACAATTATTTGGCGCCGACCAGAGCCAGAGGCCGAGGAAGAGGAAGAGCCAGAGGTAGAGGAGGTAACAGATCACAAACAGTTGAGACAAATCGTTCAGTGAGTTATGATATCATACCTCTGGTCACTATTGAATGCGATGAACCACCACTTCTCAACTCTCAGACCTCTTTGGATGTCGACGAAAGACAACCAAATGGATTGATTACAACTGAAAGCATACCACCAATACTAACACTAACACCATTACCCCCACAATTAGTGGTCGAGTCATTAGAGTCATTAAACTATGAAATGGATGACAGCAGTGAATTGTGCGCCAAATATTTGGATTGTGTTAAACACTTCTCACAGAAGTTAACCACAAAGAAATTTATGAAAGATATCAATACTTTAAACACGTGTTTAATGTATGCTTTAATTAAATCAAATCTCGGAGATGTTAACCATTGTATGACTGCCATAGAAAAAGGTATAACTTTTGAGTCAATCAAGTCTTTAATCATTTTATTTAAAGCTCAAGAAGGCATAACTTCGGGCTGTTCCTACCAAATGAAAAATGGCTTTCCTGTCACTCCCACTTCCAAAGAATGGCCTCATAAGCCATATACCCCTCATTCCTCTTACATTTAGGTTTTATTCAAACTTTAAATTTCTTTCTATACTTTAATTTTGAAAATCATTTGAATCACTGATTCTTAACATTTAATTATAAAAGTATTTCTTATTTCATAAAAAATATTAATAATTTTGTTTACTTTTAATCATTGATACGATTATAACAATAGTGTTATGTTTGGATACGTTTGAATCTATAATTAATCAATAATTGATAACATTCTTATAAATGATTAGAAGTTTTGACATTTAAATCATAATTTGTTTACATTTGTTTTCTTGAGATAAACGATTACTAAATATTATACGAATTCTTTTATTAATTGATCTCTAAAATGATCTCAACTTTTTTTTTAAAAAAAATTATTATTTAAAGAATAATATCTTCTTTTGATTTGATTTTAAATTATATGTTTTGTATTATTTAAAAAAAAATTATTACAAATAAATGTTTTTATTGTATTTGTATTTTGAGGCAAATGGTTAGCGAATAGCATAAGTGTTGCTAAGATTAAACCTCAACGAGTGGTGACTCTTGTGATCCAACGGCGCAAAAGCTGTCTATTTATGAAAAGTGTGTCAAAACAAGACTTGTTTTTTAAAATCAAAGTCATGCGAAACCTATGATTACAACCAAATAATGTTCCGAATGAAAGCCTTAATATTTGATATATAAATATTAAAATCATTTCTCTTATTTAATTTACTCTTTGCTCTCATATTCTATTATTTCAATGGAATCAAATCCAGAAGAAAATGAATTCCTATTCTCTCCTAAACTCTTGAAAACTTTAGACTTCAACAAAACAGGTCTTCTATTAATTCTATTAATTTTTTTTTTAATTTGAGAATTCATTTGAATCACTTCCACGTATTCATTGAACAGTTGTCTCGCCCTCAAAGTTAGCTAATAATCTGGTGTTAAGACCATTGCGTTCCGATGACTTTAATGGCGGATATCTTCAACTCTTGACTCAATTAACAAAAGTAGGAGAAGTCGATGAACACAGATTTAAAGGTATTCTTTGAATTAATTATTAAGAATTTAATAGAATTATTGAATAATTGACTCAAAGAGCGCTTCAAACAAATGAAATCAAATGGAAGTTATTTCATAACAGTTGTCGAGGATATGAACACCAGTCGAGTGGTCTGTGCGGCCACACTCTTCACTGAACTCAAGTTCATTCACGACACCGCTATTGTTAGACTAATAAGACTTTGATTTGATTATAATCTAAACAATATCTCTAATAGAGAGGACGTATCGAAGAAGTAGTGGTGGACAGTGAATATCGGGGCCAACACTTAGGAGTTCTTATTATCGAAACCCTTAAACTATTGGCTCAGTCTTTAAATTGCTATAAATTAAGTCTCGACTGTAGAGACGAAATGATAAACTGGTATTCAAGGCTGGGATTCATAGCAGAAAAGGGTCGCTCCAATACGCTGTGCATCAGATTTGAAAATTGATTTTAATTTTGATTAGTTTTGAAATTCATTAAATAAATACTTAAGAAAATGTTAGCTGAAGTTCAGCCCTAAAGAAAACTAAAAGTTTATTTTTATAAATGACTTCAATTTTTTTAATTAAAGAATATTTTTTCTGAATTCTAAACATAATTACAATTATTTAAACCTAATTAACAAAAACCAATTCCAGTGCTTATGTAGTGCCGGGACTGAAGTATTTGTTTTCTTCGTGGAAATATGTTTCATAAGTGGTCTCTTCAGTCCAGTTGTCGTCTCTCATCGCTCCGACATAATCGATCTCAAGATTGAAAGGACCGGTGTTTTGGTCGTTCAAAAGGAACCCAATTTGAGAAATGGAGTCTAAATTGATAATCGGCTGCTTTTCCTGAGCGTAACCCTTGTGTTGCATATAAAACCTCGAAAATGGGATCTAATAAAACAAAATTTAAAGTAATTACTTAAGACTGAAATAGATTAAGTGGTAATACATACTTTACACCACTGCCAATACGGCCCCCCATGAGTGTAGAGGACAAACTGGTAGCGGTCAAACCACGTGATATCCATCCTATCGTCTGAAGTGTTTAAAATAATAAAGTAATTCCTTCCGTCGCCCCGACATCTGACCAATAAATGAGTGAATGTCATCCAATCGAAATGATTTTGTCTAAAGAATGATTTCCTGTGTCTCTCACATCCGAGGAAAGCCCAACCCGCGTATTGGATCCGACCGTCTAATGGTAGCCGAGTATCCGTATATCCAGTGAAGAGTCCATAACCCGATGGAGACACTGTCCACTCACATCGGGAATAACCTGAACTCATCCAAAATGTAAGCCATAATTTATAAGTGTTTGAAAGAGTACTGACCCTCGTTATGGTCAGAATCACAGGAAGTCCTCCATCTCTTCATATCATTAGTCTCTAATGTATTGCTATTAACGCTCGAAATAATGTCTTTATTTCTTTGATCGAAATCCCAAAATTTGACGATTTCTTGGTTTTCATACATATTGAAAGTTGATTCCAAAGTGTACTTATCTCTAACTTCTTGGACATAAAGTTTAAGCTCATATTTAAGAGCACTCCAACCGCCCACCAATTTATCCCATTCACTCGTTTTCTCCCACTTTTCTTCGCGCTCGTCCTCATACTTCTGGTCTCCACTTCTATGGGGCTGATAATAACCACTTCTTATCTGACATTTGTCTAATTTAATTGTTTTATTCCGTAAAACACAACTCAACAAACGTTTTGTAAACATTTGTAAACAAAATAAAAAACAAAACTCCGATGAAATGCAATCATAAGATCACAAAAAGCATAACATAATATAAAATTATTTAATTCAAACCCTCCAAAGAATTGTCGCACAAAACCCATTGACATAAACTTTAAAAGAAAAGAAAGCCTTCAAATAAGTTACGCTTTATTTGGACAAAAGCCAGCATTATTTTATATGCGGTGAGTCAGACATCTGGTGTCATAAATAGTGAAATAGTTGAAGGAAAAGCATTTATTTGAATGTGATCTAGGGCATTCAGCCAACTTTCTATTATATTAATCATATCCGCGACGAAATTAAAGCCAAGGATCTTTTATTTTTTTTTCTAAAAATAAGAAGTGATTAGTTATTAGTCATTTGAGTTATTTTAATCTTAAATAAGGAGACTATTGTCGTATTTATGGACATATTTTTAGTCATTTCTATAGAAATGAAATTTTAATTGAAAACAAATTTTATAATATTTGTTTTCATTAAAATTCAACCTTGCTTCATTATCACTAGAATTTAATTATCACTTCATTAATCGTTTACCTTAAGGGCAATCATTGAAGTAAAGGATTTGTTCATGGTTAATTAAATAAAAAGAAGAAAAATCATTTTAAATTAGCTAGTTTATTTGAACTTTTATATTAATTTCATACAAATTTCAAAATTATTGCAAAAAAAACTGACAAAAATTTTAAGTAAAACTCTTTTTTTTAAATACAAAGAAAAAACATTTAAAACATTGAAATCACTTAAAAATTGTGTTTAAAATCTATAAAATGTATAAAATATTAAAACAAATTAATAATAACTTATAAAATTTGAGTGAATAAAGTGCCCAGAGTTGGCCACTACCGGTCTGACAGCCGCCTCATCTGATTGTTGATAGATATTATTCTTAAAAACATTGAACTTTCTATCATTAGTCACAGTTTTAATAACTTCTAAATCATTGCTTATTTCAGAATTTAGTTTAAACTCTTTTTGCTTATTGTTATCAATTGGTTTCTCTTCAATCTTATTGACTCTTTCTGTAGTCACCTCTACTTCTTTTACTTCTTTGATTTCCTTTTCTTCTTCTACTTCTACTTCTTCTTCTTCTTCGTCATCATTAAAGAGATGTGTCATGTGCTCAAAGTTGGGCTGAGAGTAATCTCTGAGTTCTCTATCATAGAACTTGAAAAAGTCGCGATTGATTTTCATAGAAGGACTGAGTGATCCGTGAAGGAAAGCCCTGTCCTGTACCACAATTAAGGTAATTACTAATTAGATATAGAAAAGTTGATAGATAATACATACCCATCCCATCGGCAGTGAGTTCATGAGAGAGACGTTTACTTTCCAAATGCGATACTTATTGTTTTCAAAGAACAAATGAAAACTATGGGTTCTGTAGTCATAATAAGTGGCGGTAATGGTCTCATTGATTGCCATCCATTTGCTTATATCATAAGTAAAGCGTAAATCCATTTTATATGGATCTATTACAGTCATCTTTTTACCTTGATTATCATAGATTAATTAAAAAGATTAAGACTATGTTATCTAAATGAGAGGCAAACCTTGAAAGAAGACCCAAAAGCCTTCGTCTTTGTCTTTGGATCTATTCCTCCAAGTTGCTGCATCTATTGATTTCTTTAAATCGAGGTCTTTTAGTGCTGAAATCCATCGTTTATCGACCGGCAAATGACAAAACTTGTTATGAGTGTCAAACTGGGTATCAAACTCTTGACATGCGATACGTATTCCTTTCCTCGACTAACGGTTTGAATAAATTTTGTAAAAATAAATGAAAGATAAATAAGAGTTGACTCACGTGAGACACCAAATATATTTTAGGGTCGACTTCATTGATAGGATCAGTAAATATTGCATCGATTACTTTAAATTTGGGGAATAGCCTGGATACTAGTCCAGCACAATTAGATATTCTGGGCGTTTGCCTTTCATTCAAAACCCAATAATAGCCATTACTCACAACAATAAGAGTATTGTTTGGAAGTCGTGTTATGGCATCGATTCGACCAGAATTGTATCGGAAATCAGTGATCGCATTATTGGTCGACCTTTTTATGTATTGATTAGACTCACAGTTCAATACAAACGCAAACAACAGAATAATTGATAGAATAATATTCACAGAATTCATATTACATTCTTTGGTTCTCAGAATAAGTTTAGTCATAGAATGTAGGGTTCGGTCTATCGATCGCTTCAATTAGAGCATAGTTATAGTCTCTGAGCATTTAATGTGCCGTTTATTTGATAATCAAATGATTTCACCACAAAAGCCAACCCAAAATACGGAAGTATTGAACAAAAATTTTATTATAAAAACAGGGTTTGAGTCTCACAAAAATTGCATCGATTTTTATAACATATATATACTCTCTTAATAACTGTTCGCCAATTATTTCACACCAATCGATAAATTACTTTATTTAGAGATTAATTTTGAAATTAATTGGGAAGAAATCGGTGTCGGCCGACAGTAATGTCAGTTATTTTGGCCCAAAAGCGATGCCATTAATCAATGAATTAAAGTTTTTGGCGAAAAATTTATGAAAATCTTTGAGAATATGAAAAACGTGATGAGAAAAAACTCAGGATTAAAGCCAATGACTTAAGTATTGCAAAAAAAAGTAGCGCCGAAACAGTTGTGCATAAAGTTGTTAACCAAAAGAAACAAATCAGTGTTTATAAGAAAAGGCGTTAACACTTAAACATTGAATTAATTGCATTCACTTTAATTGGAAATGCGTTCAATACTTAAACACTTAAAACACTTAAAACATAACTCAATAACTATAAGTCATAGCATTTAATGATAACTTATAGACGGATACAATAAAACGGAAAAAGGGAAACACCAATCATTTGTGGCTTAACTTTTATTCGCTAACTTTTTAAGCATAGGATGAGGACTTGTCGTTGAGCACAGCACTGATGTTCTGATTCTGGCCCTGTTTTAAAACGAGGCTCAAGTTTTATAACAAATTTACTCAATGAGAGCTGCTATGAGAAAACCTGATGTATAGCACAGAATGAGAGGAACGGAATAGTAAAACCAAATATAAATAGTAAACAGTCATCGTTCGGATTGGAGGTTGACTTTCGAAACAGTACTGGAGTTCTGACTCAAACTTTGGAGCCGTTTTTTTCTATTGACTCTCAATCTATGAAAACCAAATCAATTAAATAAATGCTAACATTTTAGGGAAAATCGATTTCTATGGATCGCCTTTCAGTTTATAAGTGGTGAGTGGGAGCAGTCCATCACCTCATTTGCGCCTATCATAGCATATGTTTGGATCAGACACATAGTGTACACGAAATCTTTGTTTTTTGGTTTAATGACCTCATCTTCGCTGATGGACTCGATATCAGCACAAGTTTTAATTTTGAGCAAAATTTTTGGCACCACTTTATCGTCAAACAAATGTTTGGTCACAAATGATATATAATTTAATGGCGAACTCTCCCACAAACTCTGGTAATCATGAAAACAGTGCCAAACAGTTCTTAATTAATGTCTAGTGAACAGACACTCGCCATATAACTGCGATTCGTAATAATTTATTTTATGGATATGTTTGGCATAAAAGCAAAACAATCGGATCATTAGTTTCCGCATCACTTCTGACTAACGATTGTTTTATTCTAAATATAAAAAAAATAATATATTCTTTTGAAATGTAGAGAACCCACACAACGACTCCCTTTATTGTCAAACCGACTGTGTTTTACAAATTTGTTTCAAACAATTGACTTATTTATTCTCATTTTTTTGCACAACTTTTATGTCACTTAAAATTCATTTATTAAAGACTTTCGTATATTTTTTTCTTCGTATAAACAGATATTTCTTTTTGTTTATAAGTTTTATATTTTGTTAATATTCTCCTAAATATTATTAAATAGAGATTTGTATTTATCTTTATTTAAGTGTATTTTAGAATTACATTAAGATTTGAAAAATTCTTAAAACATATCAAAGAAATAATTTATGTCAGAAAAACTATTTATTTTTTAATGGTTAACATCTCTTATCCATAAAAAACAAAGTTCTGGAGTCAAAGCTGAGCACTAGTAGTTAAGTTGTGCTGAGCTCTGTCTAACCTACTAATGTAGTGAAAGATCAGGTCGTTTAACATTACTGTATGATAGAGTGAAGTACAGGAGTGACGGGAGGACCAGATGTGACCACTCGTGCAATCATTGTTTGTTTATTAATGATTCGTAAATTCTTTCTTCAATTCTTTATTCACAACTTTTGCAAAACTTTTAGTTATTTAAAAGAAAAATTGTTTTACTTCTTCTTCAGACTTTCCATTATTAATGACTTTTTTTTAAAGAAAAAGTGATTTTTTTCATAAATTATTCCAAAATAAAATTTAGAGAAAAACAGTACCAAACGTTTTCATTAAACGTTTTTGGTTTACGCCTCTGATTATCCCTCTCTGCAGTGCATTTACTCTTATTTTAAAAGCAAATGAATGTCTGATTCATAGATAGATCAGTTGATAGAACAGATATGTTTATAAATGATTTGGGAACAACAACTTATGTGCAAACAATTTGAGTGATTATACCATTTGAATACAGAATGAATTACAAGAGTTTTGTCAAAATGTCTGAAAAGTTGTCAATTCTTTCATTGAGACAAAGTTTGACTGAGAATTCAATCATTTTCTGACAGCTCTTACTTTTGGCAAAACATGATAGCAGTGTCGTAACCAGATATGGGACAGACGGCTATCATCTAATACTGATATCAAAAGAAAAAAGTGTCTGTCATTTAAGTAGAGCTAAGAATGAATTTTTAATGTTTCTCTTAAGTGACAAATTAACAGCTGAGGCACTGGTGGTCAAACCAATTGCTTAAGAGGGGAGTTCTCTCCTCTAAGAATTAGACATATTTTTAAAAGTGAAGTCTCTTTTGCGGTAAACTTCAAGTGAGTGTTAAGTTCAAGGTTTTCCTCAGGAGGTCTATTAATGTATGACTTGGGATGAATGGTTTCTCGTGAAGTGCTTTGCCAGAGTCTAATTGAGAATTCGGAGCACGAGACCAACTGTGCACTTACTCACAATAATGATCTATTTAGTTTTAACATAAAAGCATAACTTTTCTAATTTGAGTAACAAATGAAGACATTTTATGATAAAAATAAGAATAATTTTGTCGAGACTTTAGTCTTTTGATCCCCAAAAAGAAGTGAAATAAATTTTAATTTGTAATTCGAAGGATTAACTAAATTAGTTGACAACCTTTCCGACTATAATGACTTGAAATTATATTTTCAAATCACTAAAAATCACTAAAAATATGAAAAGTTAAGGAAGTACTCATTGAAATAATGCAATAATTTTGATGTCTTTTGAAAAATCTGTTGCAATAAATTATTTTTGTTTAGGCTTTCGATGCGCTTCAAAACACTTCTGTCAGAAAACTATTTATTTTAATTCTGTGTTTCTTTTCTTATTCTGTTTTCAATTGCAGATGAAAAGACCGTTTCTTTGACTGATTGCTAACGTATTTTTGAATCAATAAATAGAGTAATAATATATCGATTCGTTAAGAATTAAATTATTCAAAATAAGAGAAACTTTGAAAAAAGACATTAATTTTTAAATTAATGGTTGGTTTCCACAAAAGATAATCAAAAGAAGAAGAAATTCTAAACTTTTGGATGAGTTCAACAAAACTTATGTTTAAATTTGATTAGTATTTCCCGAGAGATAAGTTTTCATAAAGTCTTTGATTTGAACGATAAGTACTTTTTTAACTCCCATTTCATAGTTTGCGCTCAACTCCAGAACATTAATGAAACTTAAGATCCGAAAAGAAAAGTTTCTCAACCCCTCAACCTCTCAAAGAATAGACTTTTTACTAAATTTTCACAAAAGTTTATCTATAAATAAATAAAAACATTTGAGTAAAGAATCATTAAAATTCTAGATTTAAACCAAGAATTCGATTGAAATTCGAAATATTGTTTTGAGAAAAAAACATAAATAAATTAGGATTTTGAAGAACTGAATCATCAGAAAATATAACAAACATTCAAAAGAGGGAATGGCTGACTCCCGGGTCTGTCAATCAATAGAATTAGTGGAATTGTATTCATTGTTAAGTCTGTTGTCATCAGCAAAAGAACTGTGTAATCGATTCCTTTCTCTGAAATAAAAATTCCTTAATTAGTTTGAATGGATTGACTGATAAATTGCTTGAAAATATTCTCACCTAATATTCACAATAACTCTTATATTAAAATATGTTAATTAAAAGCTAAACCCTTCTCAAGAAATTCATTCTGTGTTTGAAAAATGATTTTATTTAACGATAATTTTGAATGTTTTTGAAACCCAAGACTTTTGAACCAAAAGTAACAAAAAAATTAAAAAAGAAGTTTTAATTTTGTTTTTCGTTTGTTTACTCGAAAAGTGTGTCAACGAATCATAATTTCAATCAATGGTAACACAAATACTCCTTTTTGAGATTAGGTGAACATTCAAATTACATATATTTAAAACTAATGTCAGCCACTTTTCATTTGAAAGTCAATCAAATCTTTCAATAAGTTTTAATAAATCAACTCTTAATAAGAATAACTTTAAGAGTTCTGTTTCTTAAGAATCAAATGGACTTTTCTTTTGCTGATCAAAGACATCAACTGTTGAACTAATAAGTTCTGTTCAAAGCATTCCTCTGATTTGCAATTTCTGAGGGATGGGTACCCAAGACGTGTCGAGAAATTACTGACACGTATTGCTCGACGTATTTTTAGGTATTTCTCCTCTTAAAAGAGAGCGAAAGTTAACCACAAAAAAGTGTAGAAAAAGTAAAACAGCTGTCAATTGGAGATAACAGATATGATAACTTGTGTGCAATGTATGCACCGATAATGTGGGACACCATTTGGACTCACTTTTGGCTAATGGATGGTTGGCTCTCAACAAAATTATATCATATGCTCTACTCATAAGACTTCATTAGTCCATAAAAAAGATAAATAATAATAACTAATGGATTCTTTAAATAGGAATAAAAGCAAATACTTTAAGAGGGGGTCAAAGGGATGACTGAAACACAATTTGATGCTTCAATTATAAAATCTTTAAATCCTAAACTATTAGCAAAAATAACAGAAAAAAACTACAATAGAATCCAAAAATAGACTCAATATAATTCCGGCGACGATTTGTTGATGTTGTGCGCAAACTAAGCATTTTTTGCGGACTAATAGACATATAATATAACACAAACAAAGGTATAGTTTGATAAAAACCAATTGTAAAATATATTACTTCTATTGAATGGAATAAAATATTATTATATAACTTAAACGACACTCAAATGATATAATATTTTAGATTTGCTTATGTTTTATGACTAAAAGTGTAATTTTGAATTAGTTTTTAAGCCATTATTTGCAAAACATCTGAGAGCATATAAATCACGAAAGAATATGCTTTGGATAATAGGAAAACACGTCATCTCTAAAATGTATCCCAATATCTAACTCTTATGCCATTAGTTTACTATTTATTCCATATGTTATGAATTGTGTTTCATTTCTATTGAATTCTATACTTTAGTTTATAAAAAGTTATATTCTATGAAAATATTTATTTATTTCAAAGCATTAATTTTAACAAATTTTCAGTTAAAATGAATAATAATTTAAATAGTAGTTCCAAATCCGTACTTATAGAGAACGAAACTAAGGTAAGCTTGTTCAAATGTTCAAATATTGTAAATTCAATCTAATAGTTGCATGATCAATTATAACTTGTGTCAGTAATATTTGTGTCAATAATGTATTGTTGAATACTATTATCTATTGATTGATGTTTTAAACTCTTTTTAAAAATTAGATTTTTATTCCGAAATTAGTCTTAATTTAAAGAAAATTCAAATTAGAATTTCTGTTCGCAGAATATTTACGAACCAAAGAGTTATGGATCTATTAATGAGAGCACAGATAGTAATCTAGCAAATAGTGGCCCTAATAATAAAGGATGGCTTTCAAAGGCCTCTGACGGAGTATATAATGTCGGCGCCGGAGCCGTCACATATGGTTGGAGTGGTCTTAAATGGGCAGTCGGTTCAACGGCAAGTGTCGGCACAACTGTCGTTAGTGCCGGAGTTGAAGGAATAGTGCGTCTGAAGAATAGGACGACAAAAGATAAGAACGAATGATTTGTTGCGAAAATGACATTAATTTATGACTTCATAATAAAATTGAATGAAAACTCATCGCCACAACTCTCAGATCGCGATAAATATATGAGTTTTCCATTTCTTTATAACAAGACTACTATTTATAAGTGTTTTTGATATATCGATCGCTTTTGATATCCGACAGAAATTATGTCTTTTTCTATGAATTTAATTATTAACGAAAAACTCATCCATTAAATTATGAAACAGAATATGTTTTGTTCTCAATATTGGAGTCATTTCCTATTTAACTATTAAGTGATATATTGTCTCAACTTTTTTATTGTTCATTAACTCGGAGTTCATCTGAATTAATATCCATTTATTTTTCTTAAGAAATTAATACTAAAAACTATTAAATAGATTTATGTCTCGACCAAAATCTATTGGTTTTTATATATTAATAACGTTTTCCATATTTATATTAAAATTATTTTACGATTAAAAGTAATCAAATCATAAATTATTGACAAAAATATCAAATTTAATATTTATTGACAAATAAAAAGTCTATAAAAAGCATTTAATGATTTTTCTTTTTTAATGAGTTTCAAAGTTGAATGACCACATTATTAAATGATCTAGCAAATACATTTATATTTAGGACCATCTATCTAATCAAAATAGCAAGAATAAGAAAACTAGGTTAATTTTTAGAATGAGCATGTCAACACATAATTATTATGGTTGGATAGATAGATAAAAGTTTTAACTACTTCATTTTATCGATTTTAATATTGTAAGACATCATCTAAAAGGACCTAATTTAGAGTAGTATTTATATTCTAATTGATATCCAAATATAAAATGATATCAACAGATGGCAAAAGAGACGCATTCACTCATCAAAAATCAATAGAAAACACTGTAATTATGATAACTCGATAATTGTTTACATTTTTGGTATGGTAACCTTGCTTACTTTTACCTACCTTTAGAATTCTGAATAATATAGATATTTTTTAACCTTATCCTTTTCAGTATTCATTAATTTCTAGGTATTATAATCATTTAACAATTAATGTGTATTTTTAATTCATAAAAAATTGAAACTATTTTGAAATATTGTGAAATGTTTTGAATTATTGTTTAATAGTGTTATAATAATGAGATTAAACCCAAAATTATTTATAATTTTATTGATTTGTTTGACTTTTGTTTCATTAGTGGCGGAACCGAAACAAAACGGTTTCTATTGTAACGACCCGTCCATAAGAGAGCCATTCATTGAACTTCAAATTAGTTTATTTAAACTGTTGTCCACTTCTATTATAATACCGATTCTTATAATAATTTTAGTGGAAAACCTTTGGAAGGGTTGGAGTCAAACACCAGTCAAACAATCAATTCACCGAAACATTTCTGTCTTTATGTTTGGAGTATTGATGAACTTCTTGTCGGTTATGTTATCAAAGAATCTTTTCGGAAGACTGAGACCCCATACCATCCAATTCTGTAATGCAAGTCATTACTGTTCAGAAGGTTTTCAATTCAATCATTTTTTAAAAACATTTTTTATAATTTTATTTCATTTTATTAACAGATTTCGATAAATATATCAATGAGTTTGAGTGCCATAATAATGAAGTACCAGGTTATATGTTGAAGAATGCGAGGCATAGCTTTTACTCAGGACATGCATCCATTGCTGTCTATTCTGGTGTTTATTTAGTTTTATATTTGAGATCAAAACTTAAACCAAAGTCTAAAATACTGAGTCTTATGCTGTCTATCATTTACTGTCTGGTAGTCATCACTTCTCTATACCCGGGATTTACTCAATGGTATACCTATTGGCACTTCGCCAGTGATGTACTCACGGGATATACAATCGGTTTAATGTCTTCTATTGTGATATTTAAACTCTTTCCCACCGAAACGACAACAGATCCAAAGAATTCAATGAATTATATGCCTTTGAATAGACTTTTGTCGACTGCATTCCTATCAAATCATTAAATGTTGTCATCAATTCTTAATTATATCTTCGCTTTCAATGAAACTGAAATTAAATTACAATATAAAACATTTTAAGAATTGATTACTTATAAGATTATCTATTTAACAATGATTGTTCAAGGTATTCTTAGCAAATTACACATTTAATATTTAAAATGATTACCATGATTACCTTGGTGCTTTCATCAAATAGTCATATTATAATTCTTTAAATAAAACTTATTTTTTGATAATCTGTTGTTTTTAAGGAATTATTTTTTACTATTCATTAAAATTGTTATTTAAAAGTGATTTTTCATTAAACTTTTAATTTAAAACTACTGTTATATTCATATCTAAAATTAGAAAAATATACTTGCTTAATTGATTACTTTTTAAGTTCTTTATTTTTTATTTACCTTGCTTCTTAATGAAAATGATCTCAATCTTATCTTAAATCAAACTTAAATTATTAGAAAAAATAATATAAGTTTTGACAAAATGATAAATAAATATAATAAAAGTAAACTAGATCATCTTAAAGATTATATCATTTATGACTCATTTAGTATTAATCGGTTTATTAATAATAAAAAATATTTGAAAATTAATTTCATTTTATGGTTTAAATTAGTTTCGATGTGAAGACTATTTCGTTAACTTTAATAAAGTGTAGAAAAGATTAGATTTTTAAATAATTTAATGTTTGAATTATTTTTCAACAATAAAATGACTTAAATTAAGTGTTGACTGTATTTAAAGATAAGGTTTTTGCGTTAAAATTTCGAAACCATTTGAATGAATGAATCCATTGTTTGATAATTTTTTATTTTATTTAACTGTATATTAACAACATTTCAATAGACAATCGAAATAAATGAGTGTTTTGTGAGTCTAACGATGAATGAATGAATCGGTTTCTGCTATAAATAAACGATAAAAACAACTAAATATCTTAACTTATAAAAGGTTTATATCAGTTCTTAAAATAAGGTTCTTTTAAGCCAAAGTTATCTCATTTTGGATTTGAATGGATTGATTAGACAACATTTTCAAGAGTTCATCACAGGATTTGTTAACAACTTCTGTATATTTAAGGAAACAGTAGTGACCGCCAGAACGGAACGAAACAACTCTTATAGTGTCGTTCTTTGAGCCTAAAATTGGAAGAAAAACAAAAATTTAATTAAAGAATAAATTAAGAGAAATCCAAATAAAGTCTAACACTCTTTTTCGAGGGATCCGTTTTCATCATAAATAGCGATATTATCTTTATTTGCGCCCAAAATCTCTGCCATTTCGTAGAAAATCTCTTTTTCTATGAGTCTATCGTTTTCACTAAACACCAAAAGGACAGGTATTTTCGATTCACGCAATATATGTAATCGTTTTTCAAGCTTTCGGTCAAATAAATGTATTAATATTTTGTTAAATATTGAAGTATTTGTTTAAATACTTGTTTGAATCCGGAGTATCTCATAGTACAGGCGGAAAGTATAACATTATTCATATTATCTGCTTTTACTGTAACCGTTTTGGTTAAGTTTAGGAAAGCCGTACCGAATGTTTGAAAGAGATGACGACCCCATTTGTTCTGATATACTTTGACACTACCCTCTGTATACCAGGTCGGACGCATTGCTTTTATTCTTCTGTGACCCCCAGGGTTAAGGAATACAAAGGAATTGATACGTACACCATTTGTATTTGTCCATAATAATGTACTAGGATAAATTGCTGAACTATGGGCCAACATTACATCAATTCTAATTCAAAATTTATAATTATATATATATTAAGTACACAACAAATGTTTATAATTATTTACTCATTGATTCCAATTGCGTTAAGAAAGTCTTTAACAAATTCTGCCTTTTCTTCAGCTGAATGTCGATATACTTCTGTTTTAATGGTCACCGAATAATCTGTTGAATAAAGTGTTGAAACATAAGTCAAAATTAGAGTAATTTTATTCTTAGGTTTATATTATATAAGTTTGCGGTCATTTGAGACTCAATTCATTAAATTTTTGACATTTTGTGTTAATATAAATCATATTTTAAATGATTGATTAATAAACTATCAGAATATTATGAAAATTGAAAATAACATTTATTAGCATGCTTATTGGTTAAAATGTTCCTGCTAAATCTTTTTATTTCTCTAAACATTAATGACATATAATTTTAGTGAACAAAGAGATAGAAATCATATGAATTTAAAGTTTTAATAAATTTGTTTTTGAAATGCAATTAAAAACTCAAATATAGACAAAAGACAATTGCGATACAAATCATAGAATAGTTGCACTTCTTTTCATAATAAGAATAATTATTGTTTTCTTTTGTGAAAAGTTTTTTGTTTATCTCATAACTCACAAATCAATTGAATTAAAAATAAAATAAACATTTAATGAATACTTATTTAAAGGGAGGGAAAGGAGTGAAGGACAGCCCAAAGACAAAGTTTGCTTACCCGGAAAATTTGGTGCAATCACTCGAACGCCAGAACGGGTCATATAATCAATGATCGCTGTGAAGTCTGAGTGGGAACCGGGGGCCCCGTGAAGGCATACCATCACTTTAGGGCTCTCACTATTGACTTGAGACAAATTGTCCGCATATTCCACGTCGAGTGTAATACCATTTTTAGGTGCCCTCTCATAGAGGGGTTTCTCTGGTTTTAATTTCTGATATAAACCTCCACAAGTAGTGATTCGTAAATGTTTTACAGGATATGACACTTCTTTTTTGGTCATTTCTGATGAGTTATCTTTGAATTCAAATTTATTATTAATTAATTTATTTATAATTTAATTTAAAAGAAATATTTCAAAGAAATTTCTTTAAAATTAAGAATTATTTCAGAAATAATTAATAAAATTCAGCAAAAAATATGACGTTTTATGAGAAAACTTTCAATCATTAAACAAAACATTAATAAAATATAAGTAAATATAAGTAATAATTCAAAATATAAGTAAAATTATATGAAAGTATTGGAAAACGAGTTCTCACCGAAGAATTAAAAGTTTTAATTTAAAACTCGAGTAATAAATGAGTTATACTTTTGTAAAAATTTTCTGTTTTTCATTTGAAAACAATTTAATCGAAAGCTTTTAACTCAAATATTAAACTAAGAATGACTTTAAGAGAAATTCAGAGACAATTTCTCGTTTGTAATCCTTTGCTCTATAGAATCGACTCATAAATCAGTGTCTTTTCCCCATAAACTGATCACTCGATTGTATCCCAATTTTCAAATCAACCGAAAAAGATGAGGTCAGGACTCCTAATAAAATGAATTCACGAAAACATTCACTTTTTAAATGACTATTCATTTATAATTTTGGTTTAAATATTCAAATATTAATTATTAGTTAAACTGGAAATCAATTAATTCAGACATGAGTTCAACCAATTTTTCACTTTTATTTCCTCTGAATTTATACCAAAATATTAATAATTAAAAAGAATTGCAATTAATTCAATTAATTCTTGATTTTTGGATGTCCATGCTCAATTGTGATGGATTAGGTTTAAGAATTTCCTCTAATAATAAATTACTTATAAATTAATGCTTTTATGCATCGTATTTATGCTTTCAATTATATTATTATAAATTAATGGTTTCACTTCTAATTAGTGTTTTAAACAATTATACCAAGTTAATTTTATAATTATAACACAGTATTTATCTTTTCTATCACTAATTATTACACTTAAATTTAAAACATATGCAAAATGTTTAAAAAATGAGAAGAACTGGTTATGAATTATAAAGAAGGGGTCAAAAAGTTTTAAATCTATTGAAGGTTTTCCTTCAATTATCGAATGATATTTAGATTTATTCAAAAAAAAGTAAAAATTAATTATAAAATTACGGGAAATCCCTAAAAAAGTCATGTTTTAAAGGACTAAAACTCAATTTCAATTCACAATTAATCTGATATTTGAAGAAAACAGGAGTTGTCCCCAACTGTCAGAGCCTTAGGCAAAACGCCATACCTTAAGTTGAAGACCTGGTTATGTAATATTTAACCTTAAAAATAGTCAAAAAATCAAATTCCAAATCAAAAGTTGTCTAAAATCATCTAAAATGGCCTTTTGTTGAATAATATAAAAAATGACTTCATTTTTGAAAATCCCGTTTCGGATAATTTTAAATTACTTTAAGAATAAGTAATAAGAGTTTAAAAGACAATGAATTTAAAGGAATTGTAAGAAAATACAATAAATATACATGATCATTTTAAAATTCTAATATTTCGAAATAATCATAAAATCTTATGACATAAACATATGCTTATATCTCTAAAATACTGGAATAACCAATAGTTAGTCATAAAAGTGGAAAAGAAAGTATAAACTAGCAAGATTAATTGCATTTAGATACAATAGAAAAATATTAAATTATGAAATAATTGTAAAATTAAATCCAATCATTAATAGACTTTAAAAAACCCTTTCCTTGATTTTATTTTTAAATCCGGTTTACTGTTAGACATAAATACAAATATAATAAAAGTTCGTCATTGAGTTGAAGGGATAGAAATGAATGTCATTCCAATAGATTTATTACTTAATAGTAGATAAGAAAAATTAAATTCTTGTCAATAGTTATAATGAAAATTTGATTTTAAAAGAATTATATTTTTTTGTTTATAAATCCTTAAACTCATTAATAATTGTATGACAAAAGTTTGTAATAAAAGTATTATTTGTGAATATCATTGAATTTATCGAAAGGAAATGTAATTAAAAAGTAAAATAATAATTAAATGGAAGTTAGCCCTCAATAATCTTACATTTAATTTGTGTTTATTTTTTAATAAAAATTAGATGTTAAAAGACCTTCGATTATGTTTTATTATTACTATAAAAGAGTTTATTTACCATCGATTCTATTCAAATTATAATATAAAACTATAAATAACTACAAATACTTTTAAAGAATAATAAAACTAAATTTAAGTTAAATAAAATCACAGATTTTAAGAAAAGTCGAGAATTTCTCTGACTTTGAAGTATATAATAATTAATAACTAATAAAATATAATATTATTCAAAAAAAAAGAAGTGGAGAGAGAGAGAGAGAGAGAGAGAGAGAGAGAGAGAGAGAGAGAGAGAGAGATTTTAACATATCCGAGATATTAATTTTGAATATAAACTTTGATTAATTTTATTAAACTTATTTTAAAGTTTTTTTTTTAATAAACTAGATTATCCAGTTAAATTTTCAAATGATTATTTAATAAATTATCTAGTTAATTTATTGAACAAATCACAAGAATGACTCAGAAATATAAATGAGTAGTAAAATAAAAGAGAATAAAAAATATAAAAACGAAGTTTTTTCAGATTTGGGTCACACTATGAGTGAAAGTGTGTTCTGGCGGTCATTTTTATTTCAATTAAAATATTTGTAGAAAAAATCGTGTTATCAATGAAATTATTTTTAAGGTTAAGATTTATATCCATTTTAATGATAAATTTTTTCAATCCTTTTCTAAATATTTCAATTAAATTTCACTTTGAAATGCAATTCTTTAAAAATTTCTATGATCATGCTAAGTTATTATGGAATATAATTATGTAATATTTTGTAATAATAGTTATACTCTATTTATATAAAAATTATTATCTAATTTTCAAATCTAAAATATCTATTAATAGAAGTAATAAACTAATACTATTAATAATTATTAATTAATAAAACACAAAATACGACACAAATTCTCTTTGAAGTCGACATTGAAATCAAAGTTTTGGGAAAAAACCATTGATTTTGAGTTCAATTAAACTGTTATTCAATACTAGTTTTTTCGAATAAAATTTTATGGATTAAACAGAAATTGAAAACTTCAATATCAGAGATGTCCAGAGGGAAGGTCTAAGAATGACCTGAAAATTCTTAATAATTATGAAATATTGGATCTCATCCTCTAATAATTGTCAGAAATAAAGTGTCGCCAAAAACATCTTTTCATATAAGAATTTAAATTGCTAATTTCATTATATTGAAGGAAAGTTTGACTCATACTTAAATAAATAATTTTTATCAATAAATGCTAAAATTTAATGACTATTAAAAAATAAGTTTGGTAATTTCACATAAAGGTACAGGAAAATATTGGAAAAAAGATTCAATCAAGCAAAAAACTAGCATAATCATTTAGAATAATAATAATAATAATTAGTTAAATTTTAATATTATAAAAGAATTAATATTAAACATTTGCATGACTTACGTTATACTATGGGTTAAAATATTATTGATATTAAAATTTGATTTAAAACTCAAACTCTAAGAACTGACTCAGAGTATTGTGTAATCGTTGGACACAGCCTTTCCTCCGATAGACAAAAGCCAATAAATAAATAATAATAAAGAGAATAGTTTTTCTCGACATTTATATTCACTCAAATTATAACAATTGGAAAACAATTTGAATTTAAAATATAATTTAAAGTAAAGTACAGTCTATTTACTCTTTAATGATAGAAATATCAGTCTCTGAATAAACACATTTTTGTTATTTAATAACTTTTAATTGTCTTTTAATCAGACTTTTTAAGTCTTACGTCACGATTGAGTTTAAAATTGTTTGGAAGAATCATAGGGAGGGCCCATCCCTTCATGAATGGCGTAATTAACTCATTGAGACCTACTTTCTTCTCTTAAGTGTTTCAAAATTTCAGAATGAGCAAGCTTACTTAACTTTTATCAAATTTAACTGTTTTTAAAAACAAACTAACTTATCAACAAAAGTATCTAGAACAAGTATGATTCTAGTAAAAATTTGCTCTCTTTATAAATCTTAACTATTTAAAATTAGAAGTTCAAGGAATGATCTTCAAAATGATCTTGCATATATTAATTTATAAAACAATTTTGTTCAGTAAAAACAAATTCATGAAACGATTTTAAGATTTTAAAAATCATTTCATAAGCAAATGATTATTTGTCTTCAGTGACTCATGTCTTATGGAAATTAGCATGCTTCAATAGACATAAACTTATTAAACTTGGTTCAAAAAGAGTCAAATATTTAATCGGAAAATGAAATTTAATTCTAATGAAAAACATTCACTCTTTAAGTGAAAACATTTTCAAAATCGATTAGATTTCGGCCCAAATGTTTAGATTAAAATTAAATTATATTAAATATTAAACGAAATAATTTGCACAACAATTGAGGTCATCCTAAAAGTTCAACAATTAGTAGTAGATAATCAACAATGTTATCAGGATAACTTCTCAAAAGAAAGTTTACCAGAAAATTAATTCAATTCAATTATTCTAATCTATAATTTAATCTACAATTAAATAAAACAAATATAAATACCTGAGCGAAGAGTCCACTCGTTTTTTGTTATTCAATTAATGTTTTTTTTGTTAAATAAATAAAATTAAATAAATGTTTTCTTTAAAAAAAATTATACAATAATTGTGACCACAAAAAAGAAATCATAAACAATGAGTTGTTTTAAGAGTGGTTTAGTGACTGAGTTCTGCTTTGGATGACTAAAAGCGAGTGAATGTTCAAAAAGTTTCTCTTTCTTTTGGAAATCACAAAATCGAGGCGTAAACACAAAATAACTGAATGGCAGTGAAAGAACAGAATAATTAACCTTTTTTTCAGATGATAGCGATTGGTCTACCATTAGATATAAGCGCTTATGGAATAAGTTTAGAATAATTAGTACTCAGAATATTAAATGGATTTTTTAAGTTTCAATTTCTAGAAAATCGATGAGAGGAGGGCTTTGACTGATCACGATATATGACGTTCAAGTGCTAGGAGTGAACCGACAACTTTTGTTATTATATGGTAAATATGGCAGACATACATGAATAGCCTTGAAATAAGAAAAGTGGTCTGAATTGGACTTAAACCTGAAATACCCTCAAGAATTGAACGCCAAAACAGACGCTAATAATCCAAAGAGAGCTTTGAATCAGTTCTCAAAGACTCTTATGACTGATTCGACCGAAAATCAGATAAATATATTTTAATATTAAAAATTTATGGATCAAAAGTTCACTCGATTATTGAACCAAAGATGTGTGCAAAAATGAGCATGATCATCTCATAGGAAACAAATGTTTAATTGGAACTAAAATTTTATTATATTTTAAATCGACTAAAATTAAAATCAATTTTTCCTTATATTTTGAATAATAAGAAATAGAACACATTCTTTATAAATAGTTTCCTTTAAAATTATTCACTGAAATCATTATTTTATAACTTAATCATGGTTAATTTAGTAGAGCACAGATCTATTAAAGATGATGTCAAAGTAAATCATTTTTAATAACTCAAATGACACAAATCTATTGCAATGATTTTATAATTAAGGACTAATTTATAAGGTTCTGATATTTCGATTAAACTCTTTTAGAAAAATCAAAATTTCTGTTATTTTTAAGGTTTTTAATGGAAATACTAATCTTTTTTTTAAGAAAAGGTTACTTTATTTAGAAAACTTATCAGTGATTTTCCTTTTTATCGTTCATTTGAAGGACAAATACTCTTAAATGACTCAGTATTTAATAACAAAAAAATTTTCCAAATTCTGAAAATGTTTTCATAAAAATATTTTATAATCACTTCTTAATTATTGACTGATAATTTTGATAAGCAATAAGTGCTTTACTCAGAATGAGCTCAAATCACATGCAACTTAGAAAATCGGTATCCTGGATAATATAATGTATTAAATCATGTAATTGTTATACTAAAAACCTTATAAACGATGACTGGAATTCATATATTCTATTAACATAAGTAATAGAGTAAATTCTTAAAAGTAATTCTAAAATAGTTTTATATTTTGATTTATTTCTATAATACTATTATTTTCAAAAATATTTAATTAAAATAATTATTTAAATTATTTAAATTATTTAATGATACATTTAATGTATAATTCAGTGAAGACAATAAGAAGAAGTAGTTTGAAAATTATTGAAAAATATTAGTGAAAGTTAAATGAAATTTACCTTCAAATGAGACAAAATTCTATTATAAAATTTTTAAAAATGTCAAAACACAAACAATTGCTCTAGGAGGAAAATTGATCCAGGATAATCATCAAAATGATTAATTTTGAAAGAATAAAATTTTCCTTTTTGCTAAAAAAACAAATTTTTGGTGCAAATGGAAAATTTTCTTATCATTTAATATATTTTGTTTGTTATGTTTTGCTTATTTGAAAAATATTTCCATAGAAGTGGTGGAAGGAATTGAAGGGTAGATTATAAGTAGTGATTGGAAATATAGTCTAAATTAAGTGAGAAACTCTAATTATAGTAATTACTATAACTAAAAATTAATAATGTGAACGAATTACATACTGATGAGTTTTATGAGAGACTATAAATAATTTATTGAGAGGTAATAGACTTTTTCATTTATGTTTCAATGATTTATTGATTATTCATTGGCCCATATGACTTAGAAATTGATTCGAAGTGATATTGAAAGCAGTTTTAAAATTTACAAATTCATTTTAACATAGAAATAGTTGAGGCATCAAATCTTAAGTATTATATAATATATTCTTAATAAATCGACTTTTTGTTATGTTTTTGTTATGTTGACTTATAGAAGCTATAAAAAGAGTTATAAGAGACTATATTTTCTACCACTGCTCATAAGGAAATAATTTTTTAATTGACGTAAAAACTGACGAAAGAAACACTAATTAATTTATGTTTTCAAAGAATTTATATAAACTTAAGCTTTAATTTAAGATAATTTAAAAGATTTTCATTTTAATAAATTTATATAAAAAAATATTAAAATATTTTGTGAACCAAAGATTTATATGTTTTATATTAAATGTTCTTCAATAAAATTAAATATTGAACTTGGTTAATATTACATTGACATCTTGTGCTAGATCAAGTAATGTGAATGATTGGCAGACTTTGAAGCACACTTACTTCTCAATTACTAATTTGAATTGTGCTAATACCTAGGGTGGCCACATTCTAGTTAACAGTTCACTATTTAGGCTGTGTGTCTGTCGACTGACAATTATTAGACCTTTAGTGGACAATAGAGTGTTCACTATTTTAATTTAGAATATTTTAAATGTTAAAAATACAAATGAATACATAATAATAAAACTTTAATGACATTCTTATTTTTAACTATAAATATAGAGTACAATAGAAACTCATATTAATAATTTTCTTTAGATTTTAAATTCTTCAACAAATATCATTCAGTGAATACATTTCTTATTTAATCCTATTATTTAAAGGCTATAAAGGAAATTTTTTTTATAACAACATTAATAAAACATTAATAAAATGGTTCACTGTTTTGTCCACTTTTGTAAATTATTTGTACACTATTTGTTCACTTTTTATCAAGGCACATGATAATTGTTCATTATTTCAAAAATTTTCATTGGTCAGATCCTTTTACTAAAATTAGTTTAATCTCAATTTAATGTGTTGTTCTATTATATAAATTAAACTAGTTTATTTTATATAATATAAATTTTAATTATTTTCTTTCTCATTCTATTTAAAGATTATTAAATGTTGATAATAATCGAAGAATTGATTATATCAATTCAAAAGTGTAGTAATAATATTAATTAGTTAAAGTATTAATATTTATCTTATTATTAACTATTTTATATTTTATTATAACTATTAACGATTTATATTCAAAGTTTAAACATAATAGTAATTAAAAATATATTAATAACTAGAAAATGATTTTATATTCTCAAATAGACTTTGAAGTAAATCACATCATCTTAAACGTCATTTACGGGTATTCTTAATCATTTTTAAATTTAATTATAATTGTAATTCAACTAAGAATAAGAAATTGAATGTATATTCACTTTACATAAATAAGTAATAAACTAATGTTTTCCACAAATTATTGAAACTAAATTGAATAACATTCAACTAAACCTGAATTCATTACTTTTATTAATTGTAATCAATTAATTGAGTTTATGCAAAAACCAGTTTCTAACCGTCAAATATTATATATCATAAAAAGTACTAAAGGTTCTTAGCTTTTAAAGTGTGATGTTTTGGTACTTTTTATGATATAATTTTATTTAAAGTATATCGTAAAAAGTACCAAAACATCACACTCAAGCTTAGAACCTTTAGTACTTTATATGGTATATATCTTTTAAGCATTAGAAACTGGTTTTTGCATAAACTCAATTAATTGTATGACTTACCCAACAAACTGACCACTAATACTAATATTTTAGAACTCATTCTTAATTTTATTTCATTAAATGTTTTAATAAACAAGAATTTGAAAATTATTTAAACAGAAATTTAACAAAATAAGTACTAATTTATTTTGTAATTTATTTAAAACTATACTTCATATTTTAATATCTAATACAGTCGACAATCATTTTTATAAAGTTTCGGTTTTATGAATCATATATTCAAACCAAAGTTAATACAAATTATAGAAAATATGGATCAGTTTTATGAACTAACTTCTGATACCCGATCAGTTCATAAAAATGGTCGTCGACTGTATTTTATTTAATATTTTCTATAATCCAATCGATAATTTTAGGGACAAATACAGAGACTCCAAATATTGATGTTTTACCACAATTTTCTTTAGTTCGTTAATAATATTTATACCTCTGAATAATATTGAGTAGAATAATGAATACCAGTTAAAACAGCCCTTCCGTTCATATATTGCCAAACCGGAGAACCAGAATCCCCCTGATATATTTATTAATATAATTGTTGTTGAGAAATACTTACATAAAATAAGGCCCCCTTTTCTTTAATGGATTGTTCACCAAATATAATGCTTATATAGTTACCTTTAGGTATATAAGCAAGATAAAAGGGATTATTGCTAAAATTGAATAATACTTCTGATGTAATTTTAAGTTTATCTTGGTTAATTAAATCATAACCCCAACCACTGATGAATAATTTAAAAATTATTTAAACAAAAATTTTAAAATAAAGTTGTTTTTCTGTAATTTTATCCATAAAAAGATTGAATTAAATTAGTATATGAAACAAAAGCTCTCAAAAGTTTCAGTTTTAAGAACCAATAGAAATTATTATACAAGAAATAGCTTGCTAATAGTTATGTAACTTTTATTGATTTTTGCAGCACTTTTATACAAAAGGCGAATAGATTAAAAACCACCCTGAATAGATTAAAACAGATTTTTATGAATAATCTGAAAAAAATTTTCTTTAATGTTTTCAATAAATTTACCCAAAATAATGATAAGCTTATATTTGTCTATTTAATCTTGGACATTTACTATGGATAGTCATAACATGCTCCAATTTTAAGCTTATCTTCATATAATATTTTCTATTATTTGCTAAGATATCGAATGTCTAACACTTTGCTTAAACTTACCTTAAAATATAACTTAAAAAAAGATAAATAAATTATTTCAAATAATATTTGAATTATAACTTATAAGTATATATTCAGAGAAAGGAGGAAATGTGGCTAAAAGTGAACAAATAATCGGCTAAAAAGTTCTTTAAAAAAAAGTTTAAATTTGGAGAAATGTGAACCCATTAAATGACTTAAATTTGATGCTTTTATTTTTATTTTAATTAGCCTTGATCAAAATAGTGTCAAGCAAAAAAGTTGATTCATCTATTGTTCTCTAATGTCCAAAATACCAGAATAGGATGGTAGCTAGTCTAGTTTCCCATATGGATACCCTATTATCCATTCTATTTAAAAACTTTATTTCCATAAAACAATTTTTTAATATTTTATGATTTTTGGTCTTCGAGTGATTGCATAGAAGAACACAATTTTTCAAATAATGTTTTCTTTAGAATTATTTAAATTATAGTTTTGTTTTAATTCAATATTTTGAAGACAAAGAGAAGATATGTTTCACATAAATATTTGGAATTAAATAATTTCAAAAACATTTATAAAAATTATTACAATTTTTCAAATTTAATAAATTAGAGTCAATGACTAAAATTGTGGACATATTTTTGTGTCGTTATAATCTGATCCAAAAGGCGGTTCTGCCTTTTGTATTAAATAGTGACTATATTGGCCTTCCTTTGGGTAATTTCCTTCCGGTCCTTTCATGGAATTTCTCTGAAAATTTATTAATTGTTAATTAAGTAATATTCTGAGCGATTATTCTTATAATACTTTTAGAAAATAAGACTTACTTTAATAAAATCGACGACAGTGTGAGTGTCGACCCAATTCATTTGTAGTCGACAACCCCAGGCCAAGAGTACCAGCGGTCGGACCTCATCTAACATATTATATGCTGTAATCACATGTTTCCTCAAACAATTGGTGAGAATCGCCCGCAAACGAGAGACCATTACTTTATTAGCACAGGGATGGTATAACATAACAACGGCCCCATGCTTTATAGATATTATCAAGTTAGTTTAATTCAATTCTAAATTGTTATATAATTACTTCAATGTTGTGAAGCCATCTCTGGGGCGGAACGAAGACATACTCTCCGAAAATTGGCCAAAGAGGCCGATGATCACCAAAAGTAGGTACCGATGTATTGTAGGAAATGGCATCACTCATGCAATGGTGTTGAGGCTATTCTTATAAAGATTTCGGTTAATTTCAATAATTTAATAGAAATTACTTTAAATACATAATAATTAGTGGGAATGACATCACATTCTTCAATGCTTGAGATCCTCGAAATGACAGGTAATGGTTGTTGTGGAGTATAACAGGTATAGTTTATTGGACTTTCATCCCAATCTATGGCTAGGTCATTCTGTGGCATTAAACAAACTTATTTTTAATAAATAATATTTAGCAAGATATATTTTTAAGTAAATATGGAGTCAAACACTAATAATTTTAAAGGAATATAATTAAATAAAAAGATTAACAAAAATATTAAAATAATAATCAATTATGAATAGAAGTATTACCTTGGCGTCATCGCACCCACTAAAGATTTTTCCCATTTTAATTCCATGTTTTTTATCGACGAGTAATTGTTTATCAATTTCTGATAATTTAAATGAAGGTTTGGCTGAAAATAAGTGAAAGAAATAAACGAAATTAAGGACTAAATGGAGTCGCAGTTTGACCGACAAATTCATTGTTTGTCGATATTTTATGTAAACAAAAATAAAAGTGAGTTGTAGTCAACTCAATGTCCTATGGGTTGACCACAAACTAGTGTTACATCAGTGAAACTTAATTCAAGGGTAACTACTTTTCACTAAATGTCTCGTTTTATATAACTATTTAAAGTAATAACTAATTAATGATTCCTTAAATTCCAAAACATATTCACAAACATAAGTGAGTTCTGAGTCGGTCGCACAGCCGTCTGAGTTGGTTCGAGCAGAACTTCCTTTACGCATGGTCTCTTTATCACAATACCCATGGCATTATTCTATCAAAACGAGATAATACTTGACTTTTATTTCAAACTTTATATTATATTTCAAATCATGAAAAATGACTGCAATCGTTGACCTCATTATTGAAAACAAGAACGTATTACAAAGAATAAGAAAAGATTTTGCAAGAATAAATAAACTTATTAGTGCAACTTTCAAGTCTCTGCTAATATGTACTAACAAGAAATACTTTCAGAGATTAAACTGATAAAAGGATTAAAAGTTTATATATTTTTTAATTTTTAATATTTTTAAAATATTACTAAATTAGTATAAATATAGGCTTTAAAACGAAATGCATAGATAAGAATCATTGCCCTGGGTTAATTTCCAATATTAATTTCCCAAAAGGTTTCAATAAAATAAGATAAAATAAAAACAAATCATTTAATTAATGACTCGAACTAATAATTATAAATTAAAGCTTATAATTATTTAATCTAAGAATCAAAAGTGATTTCAAAACTATAAATTTTTTTTTCAATAAATGTTTTCATTTCAATAATTTAATAAAAAGTCAATTCAATATAAATATAAAATTAACTTATTTTGCGGTCAATTAAACTAATAATTGATTAAAAACTTTTTAAGAAGAATATTAAATTTGACTAGTTCAAATTCAGAGAATAATTGTTCCTCCTCTGTTTGTACCCGGTTGTAGACGATAGATCGAAACCTATTACACCGAAATTTAAATTAATGGGGTAACCAATGGTGTTACAACTTAGGAAATATAACAAGTTTTTTAATATCAGAGGTTACTGTACTTACTGTTAGTTAGTTTTAGTTAGTTATGTAAGTTTATGTAATTTTATGTTAAGGTTGGAGTTTGATTTTGTTTAGATTAGGTTATCCATCAATGAGTAGGAACTACCTTGGTTACACCATTAATTTTTCGGTCATTGTCTTTCGGTGTATAGGGTTTCAGTATATCGACCCGTTTGTACAAACTATAGGTCAGAGTTTAAGGGATTAACAAAAAAATGTTTTAATAAAAATAAGAAATAAATTCTGTTTGAATGCATGAAATAAATTATTTTATTCATTTGATATATTCTGGAATTAAATGCAATGAATGCAAACATAAAATTCAATACAATTTTCATTATTTGTATAAATAATTCAATTATTAGTTTCTATTGAAGTTCTTTATGATCGGTATTTCCCTCCACCACTGCCTCCTTTAGTTTGTCCGCTAAATCCACCCCCGAATGAACCTCCAAATGATGAGCCGCCACCAAAAGATGATCCACCTCCGAATGAGGAACCGCCTCCATATCCGCCTCCACCTCCACCTCCTTTACCAACTGATCCGCCACCGAATCCACCGCCACCACCAGCATGTCCGGAGCCGGAGGAGCCTCCTTTAGGTCCACAACAACCTGGACCACTTGGTCCACTTGGTCCGGTTCCTATAACCCCTTGTCCACCCCCGTGTGCTCTGCCTTCACCCCTGGCCACTACTGTATGTATTTCTTCAACAACGGGTCTAATTTCCTGAACTATTCTTCTAAAGGGTGTAATCACTTCTCTGACCTCTTGAATGATTGGTTTGTTTACTTCATGTACTAAACGAGTCGGTTCATCTTCTGATGTGGTGTGCTCTGTCTCACCCCCACCGCCTCCCGTATGGCTTTGACTCACCTTTTAATTAATATTAAACTGAATTAAAAATGCTTAAAAACCATTAAAAATACCTGGATGCTTGAGCTTCTAGAATTAAACTTAAGAATTAAAGGAAGTTCACCCGAATCTATTTCAATGACTTGTGGAGCGCCTACAGAGTCTTGAGTCTGAACGGGAACTGTTGATATTCTGTGCGTTCTCATAACAGCGATATTTATGGGTCCGCTAACGGATTCGCCGCCCGACACTTGTCCACCAAAACTGCCTCCAAAGCTACCGCCTCCACCAAATCCACCGGTAGACTGTCCACCTCCGAATCCACCGCCATAACCTCCGCCGCCACCACCGGATCCACCGAAACTACCAAAACCACCCATAGACTGTCCGCCTCCAAATCCTCCAAAACCTCCACCACCAGAGCCATAACCACCTCCGCCTCCAATTTTTCCTCCCGAACCTCCACCTATTGATCCTCCTTTGATACCACCTCCACCTCCACCGCCATAACCACCACCGCTCGCATTTACGTAAACCAATGATAACACAAATACTATTATCTAAACATTAAAAACACAAATCAGAAGATATTTCTTTAAATTTCACTTATATTTCATTAAATTAATAAAATATTATAACTTTAACTTAAAAACTTTAAAACTTTGCTATAAGTTAAGTAAATTCGGGATAAATTTTATAAATGAAATAAAATTATATAAAATCTTTTAAATTAATGGAAAGATTAAAAAATTGTAGAAATTATAGAATATTTGATATAATAAGTGAATCATATTTTATAAGTTAATTAGAATTAATTGATTTAATTACACTAATTAAGAATAAAGCACTTATTATAGCTTATTATAGCTTATTATATCTTGGTTAAATTTATTATCCAAAATAAATCAATAAATAATACTCACATTAAACATAATGTGAAGAAAATAAAAGTTTGTGTAAAGACTTAAACCAAAACTTTAACCAAAAGCTTGAAAACAAACTTAAGTTTTCGATTTCCAATATATTTCGGTGAATCCGATCAATGATTTCTTGAAGCAAAAAACTTCTTCTTATATACTTTTTGAGCTCAAAATTATTGAATGTATTTTAGACTAATATATAGCCTCCGGTCATAAATATTTTGAATGAAAAGAAAATTTTAACTTTTATTCAAAAACTATCCATTCGTTCGATTCCTCTTTAATGACATATTGTATTGAAATATAATTTTTGTCTTATTTCTCATTTCTATTCACAAAAAATCATAACTCTATTGAGTCGACCGAAAAACCTTTCATTGTTGAGGAGGAGATTGTATTGACCAGAAGTGAAGTGATAGTAGGAAAACAAATTTAGGACACAATAGAGAAGATGCCATAGATTTGTATTTTCAATTAGTTTTGCGTATATTTTATGATTACTATTATATACTCTTCTCTTTTGACATTTAAACTTATGAGTTATAGTTTTGTATAATCTCTTATCCCGTCCGTCACTTTCCATAACTCAAAAAAGATTAAAGAAAATAACTATTCGTCTCATTATTTCTTATTTAAGTCTTAAATTTATGATTCAAAAAGAAAACTCTTTTCCTTTTATTTTAAAATTCTAAACTATAGATCTAATTAAATTCAAAAATCATTCATCAGTGAAACTCTTTTAGGCATAAGATAGGCCTAGATAAGATAGCATATGATTCTAAATTAGTATTCAATTTTGTTAGTTTAGTCAAATATTATCTTGATACATTTTTAACTAAGCATTATATGATATAATTTATATCATTCATATAATTGATTTCTACAATAAATTTCTACTTAAAATAACAGAAATAATGGACAAATTCCTTGCTCAATATACCTTGCTCAATTGTTGTTCTTTAATAAAACTTATTTTAGACATAATTATTTTATTGGATAAGAGAAAGAATAGTTTTGCTTGATAATTCACAATAACAAAACTCATAAATGTAGTGTTCATTGACTGAATCGTAAACTTGTTCTATAAGAGTGTATTATTTAAGTCATAGACATCAACAAAAAAGCAGGAATTCCTACTCTTATCAAACAATAAAAATATACATTCAATTTATTGATACTTAAATTTATTTAAACTTAAAACGAGTTATTCATTCAAAAAATTTCTTATTTAATATCAAATGAATAAATTAGAAAATGTTTTATTCGAGTGTTAATTGTATTCATAAATATTTGATGAGTTTTATAATCGCTTTATATTGGAATCCCATTAAAGTCAGACATAAGTCTGAATCAAATAACAAATGCAAACAATATTCTCAATGATGGATTAGTCACCATGCACAATTATTAATTATTTATTTAATTTATTGAATTATTACATAAAGTTGTCTAAAATGAAACCCCGATTCACATGAGTTTTGATACTTAATATTCATTTGATTTTTAAAAGGCGTAATAAAATTTTTTAATTTATTGATGAGCTTGATTATTTTTTTGCTTCTGCCCTAGAAAGTGTTTGAAATATATTTGATGGATTAACTTAACTAGCTACTACTTTAAAATTACTTTCAAACTTTTACTTTTAAATTAGTTTCAATAAATAAAAAATTAATGAATCGAATCAACAAAAAGATGTAAAACAATCGATAAAACAATAAATCAATTTGTCATTAGTTTGTAATTATTAGTTTAACACAAATTTCCTTAACCTTCTCAGGTCTAAAAGGACAGTACTTCTATAGAAAGTGTCAATAAGTTAACAAATGCTGACACTTCCTCTTCTTTTTCAGTAATCTTTGTATTCAAATCTCAAATATTTTGTTAAAAATTTGTCAAAATTTCATTTAATTTTTATTTGATATACATTTCCTTCAAAATAATTCTTAAGTTATATTGTTTTCAACTTTTATTACTATTTTATTTGGTTTTATTATTTAATTTAATTGCATCTAGGCCGATTTTGCATATATCACAAAATTGTATTATCAAGGTGGGTGTTCTAAACCTAATCTAAAGATGCTAATAAATTTAAATTAATTTTTAAACATTAAATTATTTTATGGTAATATTATTTAATTTGGAAAACAAATAGTAATAATAAAATGCATAAACAATTGGGTAGAGAATAGTAAAGGGATTTTAGGTGACTATTATATGTTTCAAATGGTATTTAATAGTAATCAAAATCAATACTTACTAAGAAAGTAAAAACAATTGACTACTTTTATAATTTGTTTCATTAAAATATTATTAATAAATTCATTATTTCAAACATTTATTATTGAATTATATTTAAAGTGAATTTAAATCACAAAAGAATTTCTTTAAAATTTAGTGAATTTAAAGTTTCAAATCATTTATACATTTTTTTGAATTATTTGATAAACGATTTGACATAAAATAGGAATTTGAGGAAAAAAATGATTAATAATTGAAACATTTGTTTGAATGTTTGAACAATAGGTTAAATGAGAATTCATTCATTTAAATGAGACTTCAAATCAATTTTTTTTAAAACATTGAATTTATGTAATTTTCTCAGTTAACCATTAAATGAAGTTTTTAGTAAAATTCATCAAAACTATGAAAATATATATAATTTTAATGTATTTATGTTATACTAATAGTAAAGCAGTTAAATAAATCAATGGTATAACTGTTACATCCATTGATTTATTTAATTGAGAATCGGATAACCCTTAAAACTACTACTTATTGTGAAATCATTTAAATCCTTTCTCTTAAAAGAAAAAATTAAAGACAAAGACTGAAGAAATTAGAAAAGAAAACCAAATAAATCAAAATTTGAACCTTTGATACAATTAATTCATTTAATTTTTGTTTTATTTTTCATTACATTTATGGAGTGTTAAAAGCACTGAATAAAATAAAATTTATATCAATTGATTAAACCCGTAAATATAGTGTCCATTAAATAGGATTTGATTGGTAATTCAAATTTAGAATAATGAGCCTTTAAATTGTGCTGGTTTATCTTGGTTAAATTTGTGCTAAGAAACTTTATAGAGTTATTTCTGTTGACTTTTATTAATGATGTAATAAAAGGAACGTCAGGTTCCTATCAATGAAAATACAATAACCCTATTCTGTTAAAAGTGTTAAAATGTTGTCAAACATTTCAAAGTTTAATTTCATTAATGATGAACTAGGTAAATTTGTTGCTCTTTTCAGAATAAAATGAAATTATGTCACTTTTATATGATTTATGATTATATGATTGCTTTAATAAATGTTAGTTTTAGTCTTCGCTGTAATCGATGGCAAGTTTTTCCGAATAACTTTCTTTTGCCATTTGTTTGAGTTTAAAAGCCATTTGTTTTCCGCTTTGTTTTACTAATTTACTGAACAATCCGTTAGTAGTCAATAGTTCATAGGGAACTCCAAACTCAATAATTTCACCCGCGTCTAATACCTGTTCAAAGGAAAGGTAAAAAGGTTTTAGATTTATATTTAAAAATCTATAAATAAATTCTTACAATAACTTTATCCGAATCTATAATAGTGTTAAGTCTGTGCGCTATTGTTATGACAGTACAGTCCTTGAATTTGTTGCAAATTGTTTTCTGAATAAGTTCATCAGTTTTATGGTCGACATTAGCGGTGGCCTCGTCTAAGATAAGAATTTTATTCTGTGTGAGTATAGCGCGGGCTAAACAAATGAGTTGTCTCTGACCCACACTGAAATTAGTTCCGCTTTCGGTTAACTCTCCTTCTAAATGTCCGGGCAGTTTAGTGATTAATTTTTTGAGCTCTACCTCTTCTAAAGAGGCCCATATTTATTGGTCAGTATTTTCTTAGAAAGGGTCCAAATTATTTCTTGAGGAACAATTTAAAATGACCGGTTCTTGAGGTATGATTTATAACTTTCTTCTCAAGTCATGCAAACCAATGGATTTTTTTAAAGGAAAGGACCGAAGTCCATCCCTAAACTGGGAAACACAGGTTATAGCTGTGGAGAAACTATAGAAAGAGAAAGCACTATTGCAAACTTGGATAGAAGAGACAGTCACCTCTACCCAAGCAGGTTTTAAAGGTCAACCGCCACGGATACAGATACCGCCGGTGACCCAAACTATCGCTCTTTCTACTTATACAAGGTACGGTTGTTTAGACCCTGATAGCCGGGGATGTGCTCATATTTTAAGATGCGCTGCTTCTTCCTCCGAATGTAGCATATAGTGGAAATGCCCACAACATTCTACTCATATTCTGACCTTGAATACTTGGTCCGGTCCCGATTCTTTGCCAGAAAGCAGCCTTATTTACCCACCGCTGGCAGCACGTAGTGCCACCTGTTGTGAATAAAGTGCGCCCCTCCCCAGGTCCGAACGCGCCTCAGAGTTCACCATTAAAGCCAGGAGATGTGTACCTTTAACCACTGCGCCACACTCCACTACTCAACCAATGGATTTGGTGTCGATATTATCAATATTAATAGTACCACCTGGCTCATTAATTCAAAATAAATCTGCAAATACTGATGACTTTCCAGCTCCGGTTGTGCCAAAAATTCCTATCTTTTCTCCCACTTTAATGTAACAATTTATGCCTTTGAAGACAGGTTTTGGTGACTCTTCGTATTGCAAACTGACGTCAAGAAAAGCTATTTCTCCGGATTGGGGCCAATACTTTGGAGGCTTTTTGTTAGGCTCTGACTCCAACTCAGCCTCGGGTTTGATCTGAGAATATTCTAATATTCTCTCCACTGCTGTCATATAAGACTCGAGATCTGCTGAACAGCGAACACACCATTGAGTCATTCCCGTCAACATCAGAGCTAAAGAAAATCAATTTT
>JAQFZM010000116.1:0-52695 GCA_034695785.1 Galumna obvia
CTATAGCAATAGGCTATCAGAATGTTCTGTCACAACCATTTTATTCAAACTAGCAATGATATTTTATTTGTTATCTGATTTCAACGATCTTGTTGTCATTTCAAACAGCCTCTTTTCTATATCAGATATTAATAAAATATTTAATTATTTATGTAGCAATTATATAAAAATTTTCTATTAATTTAAAAAAGTATTGGTATATTTTAACTTGAACATAAAATAATTTCATCAAGATATAAAATTAATTTTATTTATTTTTCATAAACTCTAATTATTCTAGATCAATATACTGAAAATCGTTTTAAATATCTTGATCCATTCAAAAACTGTCAAGGTTTATGTGACCTAGGGATGTTTTCTTCTTAACTTTTTATTAATTTAAAAATAAATTCTTTTATTATTAATAAAATTAACGTAAAATTAACGATGAAATTAATTTTATCAAGTGAATTTAGACTGGTAAATTTTATAAGAGAATCTAAAGATTCATTTCAGATGCTTCTCAAAGAAAATTTTAATAATTTTTAGGGAAAATTATACCCTAAATATGATTGGGCTGGGATGATTTAAATATGTGTCTAATAGAGGGAGCTTTATATATTAATTTGACATCGAGATGACTGAAATCGGGTAACAAATAAAATAACTATATTTAATCCAGTAGCAAATCAGTGATTTTTGTATATTCCCATTTATATACTTATCAGATATTTTTCTTTATTTGAAAAATTTTGATTTTTGATTAACAACAGTTCTTTTATTTGTTCACCGAATTTAATCATTTTGGTTTAAAATTAAAAAGTAAATCTTTTTGTATAAGTCACATATTATAAATGGACCCAGCTCATTCAAATGTAGGGTTGGGCATAAGGTGTTGAATATGTCACAATGACAAATATTGTAACCAATTCTAAAAATTTTCCAATAAAATCACTCTAAAATTATATATCAAATATTAGAGGTCGAACTTTTCAACCCTTAGACCCTTAAGGGTTTAGCCAGACCCTTAAAAAGTGTCGGGAAGGGTCTAAATTTTATAAGTAAGGGTCGGGAAGGGTTTCATTTTTAGAAAAAAGCCCTTTAAACCCTTAATTTTTATTAAATTATATTTTTTCATTGTTTTTAGTTAGCGTTTTTGTATTGAAATGAGATCACATCTATTGATTACCTCAATATGTTAAATAATTACTGTTTATTCACATAAATTTAGATTTGTATTGATTTAAGTTACAATAAAAACTTATAAAAAAATAATGGTATTATTAAGGGTTTAAAGGGCATACATTTCAAGGGTAAGGGTTTGAAAAAACATCTAAGGGTCGGGAAAGGGTTTTTATTTTGTAAATCTCTAAGGGTTCGGGAAGGGTAGGGTTTAGAAATATTGGAAAAGTTCGACCTCTAATTCAAACCGTGACTTTAGTCTCGACTTTTTGAAAATCGTCCAAAAAGTGATGAACAGATCATTAAACTCTAAATGTTTGCCAATATTTTAGTGAAAATCCTTGACATTGATTTACGATTACATATGAGATAAAAAGTTAACAAAATATTATCTAAATTTTTCATAAATCGATTTAAAGTTAAAATAAAACGAATGGTTTGTAATTAACTTAAGATTTTAATTATGTTTCAAAAACCAATTAATTTCTGTAAGAATTCATTTTTCATTGGGAGCGGACATAAACTCTATTTAACTAAATGTGTGGTTTAGAAGTGTTTGAATTCCAGGATTTCCACAGAAACTCAAAAATACTGTCAATCGATTAAATCTTTAAACAAAATAATAATAATTTTCTCAAAATAATAGTTTAAATAAACATTTGAGAAATAGAAATGTTTATTCTGTGCGCTATTTATTTAGTGGTAATATCATTGAGTTTGAGAACAATATTTATTACAATTTGTTTTTTATTTTCTCGTTTCGACGGCTTTTATTTCCAAAAGAAATGAAATTTAAGCCTAACTTTGGATATAAATTAATGAATACATTTTGATTACAAAAAAGGTTTTAATCGATATTAAAAGCACTACAAAGGATTGATTGCACAGAAGTGTTATCTAAAACTCTTATACTAAAAGTTTTTACAATATATGAATTGATATATTCATAGAATTACAGAAAAATCAATACTTGTCTGAAACACATATAAATAGAATAATTATAGTGAATAATACAGTCAGTGATCATCAGTATAATCAAGTGTTCGACATCACATCCGTTTCTATCCATTCCCTACTTAAAGCTCTTTATAAAACTCATCCAAAATGAACTCAATTAAGGGCTCATCCATTGATTAACTTTACATTTAAGTAAATACTATACAATATTTGTCTTATTTTGTATATAAATAATGATTCTCTCAAATAGTGTCGACTAAATTATACTGATCTCTAACTGTAAAAATATTTCCAATATATCTATCGGTTGTCTTAATAGACATCGTCTTCACATCGAAAAGAAAATATTGAATAAAATAAATAATGGATTAAAAGATTCTTAAAATAAACGAATAGTTATATTAATATTAATAAATACATTTCAGAGTAATTCAAAAACTATTTCTTTTTGATTTAGTTTTCAGAGAATAAGTTAAATATTTATCAAAACTGAGAAAATCCAAAAGCCTTTAGTCATCGCTTATTAGAAACAAATCATTTGAAGCGGAACTCAGAATAAGAACTCGTTTTCATTTGACTTTCAAATGTGTTTTGAAGACGTTTTATGGGCCAAAAGAAATTATTTCCTATCAATTGACTTAAGTTTACATACATTTTCATTAATAATAAATTACAACAAAAGTTCATTTAATTCTCAAATATGTTTTGATATAAAAATTTTGAATTTTAATTATTTTTTACTTTTGATTTCGAAGCCTTTCAGTCATTTTTGACAACAAATAAAAACAATATTTTCTATTCAAAGGTTAGACAAACAAAAGATTTTATTATTTTTGAATAAAAGTATTTAAGTATTAAAGTCTTCAATTATTTGTTTTAAATACTCTTTCAATAAATTGTCTAAATTTCTGTCAAAAAAAATTAGGAACTCTTTGACTAAAGGCTGAGACTTATTCTTTAAAATAGAACTTAAATTCCTTTTTCCCAAAAAATGTGACAAAAAGGGTTTTGGATGCACTCATGAGAGGGACTGATTCACCATATGTTCAGTCATTCATATAATAAAGAGATATGAATATTAACTGATATAAGTTAGGGTTTGATCGCATCTAATTCGACAATTGGTTTACCGGTTAAGTGCATAGAAAAGCAAAAACACAAAATCAGAGCATTTATTGCTCTTAACGTAAATTGAAGTTAAATTGCATTCAATTCGTCTGTAATTTATGTGCCGTTGAATTCTTTTCAATAATTATTATCTCTAAAATTACCCGCATATCAATTGGCCACATATGACATGTGTAGGGGAGTCAGCATTAGCTCGAATGCCGCGCCCTTCAGATTAGCGCCTCTTAGGTTGGCCTCATGTAAATCAGAACCCGACAAATCACAGTTTTCTATCAATAAATTCAAACCATTTAATACAAATCAGTAAAATGGAGACAAACCTAAATCAGCGCCGGCCAATACCGCTCCTCTAAGATCACAGTTTTGCAAATTGGCGTTCTTGAGTGTGGCCACCCTTTACCACAATCATATCATTAATATATGGCTTCAATTTGATAAGAGATAGGATATACCTCAAGTTGACGCCAGACATTTGACTTCCCTCTAAGTTTGCTCCCTTCAAATTAACGCCTTCCATATTAGTCCTATTCCCGTGCGGTTCCTCCATATTTGTGCCTAAAATACAAATACAATTGTAATTAATTTTGTAAAATAAATTTCGATTCAGAGATGACTTACCCCTAAGATTACAGTTTTCGAGATTAGCGCAAACCATTTTACAACCAAAAAGAGTGGCCCCTTCGATATTACTCGAAGAGAGGTCTGCCCTCTCTAAACAACAATAACTCAAATTCGCCCCCTTTTTAAAAATTAAAATAATTAAAGGCTCTCTTCGTTATTAGTCATACCTGAAGTCTGGCCCCTTTGAGATTCGCGTATTTAAAATTAATATAACTTAAATCAAGTCTCGACAGATCAGCACCGGCTAAGTTCACGCCCTGAAACCGAAGCTCTGATGTGGTCGCGGTTTTGACGATTGCATTTATGACATCTCTTCGCGTCAGTGGAGCTGTTGTTGAGTCCGGTATCTCTTCGATAATCATAGCCTCCAACTCAGGTATCAAAGAAGTGATGCCATAAAACTTAGCCTCTTCTAACACTCCCTGAGGATTGACATTTCGGTCTACAATCAGCTGTCCGTGTCTTAGATAACCGAGAATTGGCTCAAAGTATTCGGGACTTCTGTCTATAAGAAAGGCTCCATTTTTATCTTTAGGCGACGGAAGAATCATTGAATTGTCGTATTCAGTGGCAAACATCCTTGCTAACATTGAGTTCGGCTCTTTTGCAACTAAAGTGCTTCGAGTCGTTGAGAAGATTTTTCCGCCGATATTTAGAAGAATCCATTCGTTGGCCGAATGACTGTTTAATGCATTTCTATTCAAAGAGTGGTTTCATTGCAATCAAAACAATTTTCAATAACAAAATGATTAAAATTAATGATTACTTTATGGCCCCCTCTTTGATACAATTATCATCAGTTTTGATGAATGGTTCGCCATCTGAGACATAGAGGATATCGTCATCTTTAATAAGTTTAATGTCATCTATTTCTCCGCCATCTTTGGTGTAAAGACGTTTTGACTGAATACCGAACTTCAGCGAAGATGCGTTTAAGAGCTCTTCCAAAGAATGTGTCACCAAAAGTACCTAAAATTAAATAATTAGAGCATATATTGAAAGGAATGTCACAAATATTGAATACCTTTCCGTCGACTTGAGTTCCGTTAAGAAATATAACGACTCTTTTCATTTTGATTTACATTTATTTCACTTTAATTTTATTTAAAATAAATTAAATGATCGCTAAATATCTTAATGAAGATATGATTCAATTAATAAATAATAAATAAATTAAAAACAATATAAAAGTGATGACAAAAAACTAAATAATTGAACGAAAACTGAATAACAATTTATGTCTCGACTATTGACTCAAAATTAGGTCAAACTCTCGACTGACTATCGATTGACTGCTCGATAGACACCAAATGTAAACATTGGCTTCACTTTCATCACTCCTGACATCTATTGAACAAAGGTTTAGTCGATCTTTAAATCAATAAATTATTATCAGATCAATACTCATATGATATTGTGATCAATATTTGTGACAAATTTGGTCATCACTTACTTTCAAATGTTTGAAATTAAATTTAATACATATAAGAATAAGGAGGTTATGTCCACAATTAGCAAGATAATTTTCACAACAATCGTTAAGAGGTATGCATTTAATGGAAAACAAATTTAACTATTTGTGTACTCTTTCAGTCTATCCCTAAAAGTGGTCACTCTCTGAGTTTATACCATAACTGACACTCAGATAATCACTGAATGATAATGTAATTCATTAATGGATTTCAACGATTTTAAGAGAAATAATTGTCGTTTGACTTTAATGTATATTTATATCTATTATTTAATTTAATGACCAAAAAGTACTGAATTAATGCTTTTGTTCTTTGATTTGTTTTAATTAACTTAAGAAGAACTGACTGAAAGTCAGCTCAGAATAAGATTTAGTAATAAATGTCTTCAATCTTAAGGAAAATCAGAGGACTTTAAAGCACTTTAAGTAATTATAATATGTTTTATTAGATTTGATTATCTCTTGGATAAGAAGGAAAGGTATCGCACTTTCCTCGACGTCAACATAATTCATAAAACCTTTAATTCTGGTATGAAAAGGAAATGGACCGCCATTTTATAGTAATGAGCAAGCAACAATTTGCATGTTTTCATATGAAGCCTTTTAGCAATCAATTAATTGAATGACAAACACTTAAAACTTAGATCGAAGGGAAACCGAAGGCTCTTTCCTTTTGAAGTCAAGAAGTCATCAAAATTTGAAAACATTTGAAAGCATTTCATTCATCGAAAAAGTCATTAATAGTTTTTTTATGGTTTTATTTATTTTTTAGTAAATATTATTTATATTTAATTAATATTAATATTGATATTAAGGTCACTTATTTGTCAAAATACTTAAGTCTTAAATTAATGCCTTAAGTCTTGTCTACAATACTAATTATGTGAAGATTCTTATCGATCTAGGTAAAAATATATTACAATTATTTACGTAATGTTGGACCTTGGTAATGATCAAGTTTCAAAACTTAAAATTATTTTGAAATTTAATTTTTGAAAATAATTTTATACTAATTTAAACGACTCTTTCTCTCATTTTATAATAATTAAACTATGCTTTTATGATGTCATGTTTATCGATCTAGGTAAAATACCTATTCTATAAAAATTTCCATAAAAATAAGTTATTAAAGCAAAATCTTATGATAAATATGTTTATCTTTTATTAAATATTATTTTTTGTTTATCTAATGTAAAGATTAAGTTTGAATTAATTGTATATTAAATTAATTTTAAAAATGAATTAAAAATCAAATTTCAATAAAATATAATATTTTTAAAATAATTGGTCCGAAAAACCTAATTTTGATTCACTAATTAAACGATAAGTTATTCAATGATTCTTTAATTTGATTTGATTTAATCGTTTCATTAATGTTCTGAACAAATTATTTCGGGTGATTTTACTTGATTTCCATCGATTAGTGATTAATTGAGATAAAAGTAAAAAAGTTTGTGGTCACGAAAATTACAAAATCATTTAAATTAGTTTTAAATCTCTAATTGACTTAAAAACTCAAATCATTTAATTCAACGATTACTCCATTAAAGAAAAACATAAAAACTGCACCACTTATAGAAAACTTCGCAAGAGAACTAACCATACTCAATTTACTCCTCTTTTCAAATGGTCTTTTAAGTTTAAAGAATTAGTTAAACCTTTTGAACTGAGAATAAAGTAATTTTAGTCAAATCTCTTAATTTAGTGTAATTTAGGGTAAAAAGTAATGCATTTTATACTATAATATAAGAAAAGTACTAAAATGATAAACTCATCGGAATAGTTTGTTGGTGAGAGAAATTAGCGAAGCGTTTAAATCTTGCACATCATTCAACTTAATTTATGAGTTTTTAATTCAGATAACATTTCATTTGAACTAATAGTAAGAGAATTACTTCATTTATTATAAGAGGGGAAAAACTGACAAATATTTCTTCTAATGATATCATTAATACATTCGAATCGATAGAACCCCCGTTGAGTTTCCTGTGCTATAGAGAGAGAAAAAGAGGACCAAAACTGTGTCTCAGTTGTTGTTCTCATCGAATATCCTGTGAATATGTTTTGACTCGAATTAAATAAATGGATCCAAACATTTGAGTTTAAATAAATTGTTTAAATAAATTCAAAAGCATTTAAAATTTGCACTCAATTTCTTCAATATTGACTTCATTTGACTGATCATTTTAGCCTGATCATTTGATCATTGAGTCATCGATTTCAATGAGTAATTTTCAATTTAATTTTACAATAATTACCTGAAAACAAGTATTACTTCTAATTATAGATTAGGCGAATAGCAATCAAATGTGTAATTATTGACCAAAATTGCTGTTATTATAAAATCATTTCGATTGCAATTCAGATATTTTTTGTTTTAAAGTTTAAATTACAATATAAGGGGTCAGAGATTATCAGCAAAAAACAATTTTTAAGATAATTCTGATATAATTTGAAGAATTGCCTAAAAAGTAGCCGAATATCAGATCAAAACTATTAAAACTCTTTAATGATTGTGAGAGAACTGATTCTTATTTTAAGCTCAAATCACTTCTAATTTAATTCTTGAAAAAAAAAATATAAACTCAATTATCACTAAAACTCACATTTAAGTTAACATTTCGGCCTCTTTTTACTGAAAGCCATTAACCAAATCTACAAATTTATTGATTGCTTCCAAACAAACAAATAAATAAAATGATATCAAAATTAGAATTTAACTTAAGTTAACTTAACTTAACTCGATTATTTTAATTAATTAATTATATTAGCATGAATATTTGTTTTCAATCTTCTCCGGCAACATTCAAATAATTATCTTTTCAATTGGTTTTGAGGCAACACATTATTAAAAGTCAAATATGAAAAATAATTAATTATTACTATTAATAAAACCTCTTATTTAATGACAATCATAGAGTCGTTTAAAAATTAGTTTATTATAAGTGGCTTTAAATTTAATATCTGATAATTTTCTCTCAGATATGTTCCTGTAATGAATAATTCATGACTGAAGACCATAATAAATTTTTTTATAAATAATATTTTAATAATAATACATTTTATAACTCATCTTTGAAAAACTAGAATCAAAAAATAAGTTTAAATTAATTGGTAGTAATAACTAAGAGCTCAGATTGAATCGCAAATAACTTTATTTTGACGCAATTTTTTTTGTTAATTAATTTAAGTTTTTTCTTAATTTTCTTGATTTTTATGCGCTTTTCATGAATATGAAAAAACAACGGTCAGGATATCTGACTAAACGATATATACTATCATTTAATGAGTTGTGAAATAAATTAACAAATTCTTTACTATAAAAGAGCTAATGATTGATAAGAGTTTTAACTTTAATAGTCTTTTTAAGTAAAAAAGAGTCAATTTTTTTGTTAATTTCATTATTTAGAGTTTTTGATTGATTTGATTGTAAGTCATTTAATATTATTAATTGTGATTTGAGGTCAACTAATAGTTTCATTGCTATTTAGGATAAGTCTTTGGAAGCGGCACTCATTCACTAAATTTTAAGCCTATTTTGACACAGAATAGTAGAATAGTTCCCAAATACTGAAAGGTTTGGGTCAGTCAGCTTTGAGACACTCAATTGAAAGTGATTATTACATGCCTTCATTCTGTTTGCAGGGGTCAGTCCTCACATTAGAATTGTCTCTAAACTCATCCCGAATAGAGAAAAACTAAAAGAAAAATATGAGAATCAGAGCTCAAACTAATATTTTAGCATTAATTGAGTTTTTTCTTTTGACTTCGAGTCTCACCGAATGTGCAAAACGTATGTCTTGTAATTAAAATTATTTTTATTCATATTTTTGTTAATATATTTATGGAATCAGTGAACAGAGATTACCCGTGCGGTCGCTCACAGACCAGAAATGCTAGGATTGTCGGCGGAGATAATGCTTATCCAGGAGAGTTTCCATGGATGGTATGTATACTTAGTCATGACTGGATTAATTCCAGTCATTTGTCACATAAATTATATTCAAAAAATGTTTGTTTTTTATCAAAAAAATTATATTTAAGGAAAGTTTTATAAAGAATAAGAGATTAAACCCATAATTACTTTTATGTAATTTTGTGTACTTATAGTGTTTAAGATATGGTTTTATAGACTTTTTTTAAATGAATGCAATCAAAAGACTAATATTTTTCAGTGATTTGAAAGTTTGAATAAATATTAAATGAATTTAATATCAAAAAATATAATCAAAGTTTTATATAAAATTGATTTAAAAACAGGATATGTATATTTAAATATGTGTAAAAGAGTCGGGTCATTGATAAAGCCATTAATGTGCAGATTAAGGGCAATAACTCTACAATAAAAGCAGTTAAGGGACAGAATCTTGTGTTCAATAGTGAAAAGACGATCCAAATATTAAATGAAATTTAATTTGAGTCGAGTCCTGCTGTGACTTCAAATAGAAATTTTATTCATATCTTATTTTTAGTTAATTTTTGTCATTTTTCGCATTTAAAAAGAGACGCAAGACTTGTATGTCTGAAGTCTAAAGCAAACTAAAGAAAAATGTTTTTGCGTTTATTTTATCGGTAAAAATATTGGAGTCTTTAAAAGGCATTGAAATAAGAATAACGATTAGAATTTTAATTATACAGAAGTAATGCTCGACATTAAACTTTTTTGTTTGTTAAATATCGAGCAAATTCTCTTAACTTCTCTTAACTTCTTTTTCTTCTTTGATTTTCTTTTCAAAATATTTTCTTTCAAAACTTGTTATTCGTTTTCCGATTTATTATATTAAATATAATATCATTTTATTTATAAAAACCATTGAAAGGTATCCCTTTTGATGAACGAAATGGACTCAGAATCGCATTATTGCGGAGGAATACTTATCGGCGATCAGTGGGTCTTATCTGCGGCTCATTGTGTTGAAGACTACATTCCCGACAACTTTATAGTCCGATTGGGCGCACATTCCATACAAACTCAGTTTGAAGCGAATGCCGTCGATGTGCCGGTTGAGTCAATCGTCATTCATAGGGACTACTCCCGGCCCCGACCTTTTGATAATGATATCGCACTCTTGAAGTGAGTTTTCAATCATTTAATGATTTAATGATTAAATCATAAATGATTTAAAGATATGTAAAAATTGGAGTTTTTTTTAAAGAGTCGTTTGATCTCTAATTAATAGATTGAAACGAAGGGTCAAATTCACAGATTATATAATACCCATATGTCTCCCAAAAGCTGATGATCCCCGCAATGGTGAACTTCATTCAACACTTCCAAACAAATATGATTTCATGTCTTTTGATGGAATTCATATTATGGGAACAGTGGTTGGATGGGGTTGGCTTAGAGATAGCCATCAAAATCAGGGTATAAAATGTTTACTTAAAATTAGTTTAAACCGACATTTATTAATAGTGGACTCATTTTGCAATAAATTATTTGTTTGTATTCAGAGCCGAAATTGGGTGATATTCTCCAAAAAGTAAAACTGGCTATTCTTACAAACAAAGAGTGTCAGCATTGGTATAGATCTCGAGGCAGACCCCTTACTGTGAGTCGGACTCAGTTCTGCGCCGGATTTATCGATGGAGGAAAAGATTCCTGTCGAGTGAGTCCCACTTTTGACAAAACATTAAATGAATTATTAGTGAAAATTCATATATCTATTGACCCAAAGGGTGATTCCGGTGGTCCTCTTATTGTCAGGGATTCCACAACAAATGCATATCATTTGATCGGAATCGTCAGCGCAGGCATTGGTTCGACATTTTCTTTAAGAATAATCTATATTTTTAACATTTTATTTCTCTACAAAAAAGGTTGTGCTTTGCCTAAACTGCCCGGTCTTTACACTCGAGTCGATGCTTATATCGATTGGATTAATAAACATTTAAACGATTCATAAAATAATAAAAAAATAAAATATTAATTAATTACTCAATTAATGATCGATTTTATTAAAAATAATGTTTAGTCGAAATTGAATTTTAGTTGTTTTGCAATTAATCATCACTCGATTAATGCAAACCATTTATTTTGGGCCAAAAAAAGTTACTCTTTTTCTAAAGTTAATGGTGAGGTGAGGTCGGCAACAGGTCGGCCCCTTTCAAACAACAGAAGCCTTAAATTGGCCTCTTTTTTAGCCGCTAATTGTAATACATTATAATCAATACTTAATTCATTATTTAAATTGAAGAGTAGGCATACCTGAGGTCTAGTCTTGAGTCTCGCGTTATTGAGGATAATATGAGTGTAATAATAGAAGAGAATAAGAATAAGGGATAAGTATTTTGAGTTAGAACTGATTTTATTGACGCCCTGAAACTAAGTTCAACTAAATTTGCAGTCTTTACAGTATTTGATACCCTTTAGAGTGTTTACAATCACATTAATCACATCAAAGTTTGGCTAACAATGCATTTAATAGAGTCGAGTATCTCTTCTTTGATCAACACTCAAATTCCGGGATCTAAACAACCGATTCTATTGGACTTCACGTCTTTGGAGATTCCCTGAGGGATGACATTATGCGGACACAATGAGCTTTCCTTTTATCCACTTATTAATTAAAAAATGAATTAATTTAGCAAGGTTAGTGCAGTTAACGATCTAACGATAGACATTAAACTTTATATTTATTAAAAATCGAGTAAATCTCAGAATTTTATTGAGTGATATATTTTAAAGATTATTTGAATTTCCAATTAAATGAGAGTTGAGGTATGCCTCAGGACAGGACCTTTTTCTACTTATATTCCAGAATTGCAAATCACTATTTGATTGTAAAGATTTCAAATTAAACCATAAGAAGGGGTCAATTGATTTAATTTTTTTTATATCTCCGATCGGAGATATTTTTATTATTCGTTATACTACCCTGTATACTACCCTGGCTCCTCCATTATAATTGGAAAATTTTAGTGCCCGATCTTAGTACAGAAGAACTAAAACATGCATGATTCAAATTACATAGCTGCAAAATTGGCGAACAATGACCCTCGCATTCAATGATTATTATCCATAAAATATTTTGATGTCAACTCATATACACTTATATAAAAATATAGACAAGTATAGACTCGTGCAAATAGGCGGAGGTGAGAGAGAGGTGAGAGAGAGGGGGTGTGATTAGTGAATCAATGCTCGCTCTTATGTGAGCGCTAAGCGATTTCTTTGATGTATAAGAATGTGTGTCATTCTATCGAAGAATACCATAAAAGTAAATGCTTTGTAATTTTTTGTGAAAATCTGATCCGACGATAACCACAGAATAGAGACCCAAACATTAAAATGTCATTAACGCTGACTTTTAGTGCTGAGCTAAAGGTGTCTGTTATTTAGGAAAGAAGGAGAGAGAGAGAGAGAGAGAGAGAGAGAGAGAGAGAGAGAGAGAGAGAGAGAGAGAGAGATGCTTTTGATGGTTTATTATATGTTGGAGTCAATAATCTATATAAAGAGTCAGATTATTGGAGAAAAGCACCTAAAATGAAATTTAAGTTTTATATGTCTTATCCCTTATGGAAGAGAACCACGAATTTGAAACACGTTTTTCAATATATAGTTTTAAATATAATATATGATATAATGTGTAAAACAAATGACTACTCGTTATGCGGAACAATAAGTAATAAAGAATTTATTAAATGTCTAATAAGTCGTTATAAACAATCAAATTGTAATAAAAGTAATAGAAATGGTTTTCGTATAAATAAATTTAAAATAAAGTTTTTATCAATGATTTAAATTATGGTTTAAACTATGATTTACTCCAGTTTTTAAAAATATAAACATTTCTATTGATTCGTACATTTGATTCGGATTTCATGAATTCCTAAAAGCATTGAAAAACTGTTTCTAATGTTATTAAATGATTCGGAGAAGAATTTGAATTATTTGAAGATATGTTTTGTTTGAAGTTATTAAGTATTTGATACGAATCTCTTCTATCAGATTATTAACAGATTTTCTCAATTAGATTATAGAAATGTAATCAAAAATATGAGCCGAAGATAATCTTTGATTGCATTTCACTCAACCTTTCATCAAATGTGTTTTGAAACTCAAATATATTTCATTTAAGATTTAGTTTTATTAACTTATAAGTAGTCGAGAATTGTGTGAAAAAATGTTCGCAAACAACTAAGAAATGAATAGGAGTTGTAAAGAAAGGTATGGTATAATTATTGAGTTGTTTCGGTGATACCCAAAAATGACAGTTAATTAGAGAGAAAATTGATGCGAATCTGAATCCGGAGAATAATGTTTGGCATTAGTTTTGTTTTGTCAGAAGAATGAGTTCGATTGGACCGATTGGTAAAGCACTGATGAGCTCAGGTAGTGTCGGGGTTCAGCCCCACTCAATCATTGTTACAGTTGTGATGCGTTTTGCGCTTTCAATCATTCGTTGGTATATGTGTTTGAGAAACATTTTCATCTATTTATGCCTCGAATAAACTTTTTTCTCGTATATTTCAATAGGTATGAGAAGAGCAGACGACCGCCCGTTGTGGTCACTTCCCATCACTTCCTACACAATCGTTTTGTTTCAGTCGAGATAACAATTTATTGGACAATAAAAGGAAACTTTTTTTGCAAAAACTGTTAGTTATCGAAATTAGTGATCAGGGAATCGAAGGGAATCGAAGGGAATCACACCTGAATGGAAACAATGAAACATCACTGGATTTTACTCAACATTTATTACTGAATACATCACTAAATGTTTTCATTTAGAGAATAAAAGCAATTTGTTTGACACAAAAGCCATTACTTTACAACTAATAAGGACTTTAACTCATTTTGCTGTTCAACTCAATACTAAATCGACTTCTAATAAGTATTTTAACGTTAATTAGTTGTCAAACAATTGATAAACAGTTTTACTCTCTTTTTCTGACAAATTTTATATTTAATAGTAATTATAAAAACAATTTTATTGTAGTTTTGGTTCTTTACGATCGAAATTGAATTATTGTGAGAGAAAGAGCTCTCAAATCGAAGGATATGACTGTAATAATAATGAGAGCCATAAAACATATGCCAACAGATAAAAGATATTAAGACTTTAAATCAATGAATTGTCATAATTGTCATTGAATGGGGTGTAACCACTCATATATTGGAGAAATGCCTGTTTATTAATGAACTCATAATACTTTATAATACTTTATAGTAATATATAGAGTATTTCTATTGACAACTGGCAAACAAGTCCTCTCATTAATAAGTCGATGTTCACCATTGCATTCAATATAATGAATATTGTGCTCAGAATAATAGATAGAAAGTCAGCTTAAAAAAGGTTGACTTCGACTACAATTTCGATCATTTCGTGACAAACGCGACATTTGAATCATTGACTGCATAATAACGAAATAATATTATTAAACTTAATAATAAACTAAAAGATTATACACCTCTGCTCTGCCAATAGAGTTAGTGCCTTACCGAGTGCTATGCAGTGCAGCACCACTACTACTGCAACACAAGTATAACTTCTACAGCATTTCCTAAACAAAATTAGTTGTTATAAACTTCTCATTTTGTGTACAATTTAGGGAATAATGATATTAAAAACAATATTATTTGATATAAACTCAGAGGAAATACTGAAATAATGATAATAACCAGAGTTTGAGGCATTTGAGAGGAAAGCATAGGAAAGCACCGAATTTTTCACATCATTTCAATTAACATTAGAATAGAAATATAAAATTCAATTAAACATAAATTTTTTATTTTTAATAACAGTTTTATTGCAAAAGTCAGTGCTTTGGATATTCTCTTCATTCTGAGTCCAATTCTTGTTTCTAAAGAATAATTTATTGATAATTTGAGTCATGTTTTGTGATCGACCATAAAATTCATTATCATATAAAAGTTGTGTTATATTGTTGTGATGTTTAGTATTTCAATGGTTTGAATTTACATGTATTACATGTATTTCCATCTAATTTATTAACGATCTTCCCATCCATACCATCCATACCATCCATACTATTGTCATTAATATAGAAGAGGCGGTTCTCGATTATCCGAACGCAATGGACATTAGCGATCAGGACTCGGCTGTGGTCGTGCGCAACACATATCTGCGCATTTCCACCCCTTAATAGATTGCACTTATGCTTACCCGACCCAAGAGCTTGAATTGAGTGAATCGAGTCTATAAGTCTATACATTTAACTGCATTCGTGTTCGCCTCCATTCTATTGCAAACATTTAATCCGAGCTCTTGTTGGGGCCGACACTCGACTCTTGACTCTCGACTCTGGCCTAAAATTATATAACGTTCCAACAAATATTGTTCGTCGAGTTTTTTAATTATAAAAATACCTCAAACTTTCATATCTTATAACCGCATCAAAACTTCGCCTCAATTGAAAGCATCTCTGCTCACACCTCACCGTTTTCTGTAAGTTTTTCTATTAATTTCTTTCCTTCACTTAATTATTAATCGTTAAGAATAAAACAAGAGATGAATAGATTTATTGTTAATCAAATTCATAGTCTTTTGGGTCTATTAAAGAGCGCTCACTCTTTATAGTCTTTTTGGTGCAAAACTTTAATTAATTTTCGAGTCATTATATGAGCAAAAAATGTACTCTTCTTTTGATTGAATGCAACTTTTTTTCAATTTTGTTTGGATTGCATTTCAAAGTAATTTTTGCGTAATTGTGGCAAACATTTCAAAAATCAATATAAAAATAGATTACAATACAATTGAGTCAATGTCTGAATGAGAGGCCAATTCTTAGTCCGGATCCTCGACTTTGATCGCGTTTCAGCTGTGAATGAATGTTATGTTATTTGAACAGATCTCCAACAGACTTACCTTAATTACATCACATCAGACTAACCTTTCATATATATATAGCACCCCATCCGCGAGACATATCTGTCTGATGCCGACCTCACTGTTAATACACTACTTTTTTATATCCATTTGGTTTGAGCCAAATCCTGAACACACTTTAGTGATGAGCCCGAATGCAATCGCCAGCATTGCTCAGTGGTCTGTGCTCTGAGTGCTCTTTAAGACCACCAGTGGAGCAAATTATCGAATCAAAATAAAAAAGCAAATTATGTGTCAATCAAACAAAACTTGAGTGAAAAACCAAATTATTGTATCGAAGCGTTCATTTCTGACCCGAAGTGGTCGGCAATTGCGAGTTATGTATAGCCACCAGTGCCACATAAATGCCACCCTCATTGATCAGGTACTCATTTTCTTCATATGATTGAAGAGTGCAGTCTTTTTCACTTCTTTTGTTAAATAATGCGAACAACAAATCAAAGCAAAAAAAGTTTTCTTTTATTGGAAATGATTTTTGTGTTAACTTTCAATTCATATTAAAAAACTTTTTTATTATTTAGAATATAATTAATCAAAAGATTTTCTGTTACTATTTAACGATTGAATTGCAAAGGAATGGAAGCACTGGAAGAGCACAGGCAGAGAACTGGCAGAGCAATTGCCAAAAATTGTTTGACGCCTTTGTGTTAAACTCGAATCAAAATCATTATTATTTTAATTCAATATTTATTGTAAAGAATTCTTCAAAAGCTTTCGGTTCGCGGATTAATAGATTTCTTTTTCTTCTTTTTTGGTAAAACTATTGATTGAAAATTGATATTTAATTAAATGGAACTCCAGTTGAGTCGAAGCCAAACAATTATATGAAGTGATTGTCGTTTGAAAAGAGAATTACATTTGATTTTCAAATAACTGATTATAAATTCTGATTTAATCCGTGAAAAGATTAACAAAAAATTCAATTTTTTCTCACTTCGGATAAAAGAGGAGAAAAGTGTGAATCGCTCTGACCTTCGATTGCCTTTAGATTGTGCTCCGGCTCTGTCTAAACGTTATTTGAAGGGAAGAACATTTAATGTTTTAATAAGAAGTGCAATACAATGAAAGCTCTGACTTTTAAACCTTCTGTTAATTAATTTCTGTGCTGTAGACTCAATACATTGTATTAAATAGTTTTATCCCTTAATGTTATTATTATTAATATTTAATTTGTATTTAGTCATGGAATGCAATCACATTTTAATGCCGTTCGCAAAACAAGTTGTATTTGGGCTCTTCTATTACTATTCAATATGTTAATGTCCGGGATCACATGGGATCAAAAGGGACAGACCCCCACCATTCCCCCACCTGTGCCCCCAGCAGTCCAATGAGCAATACTCGTATAACAATCACGCAAACAAATTACCCACAAATTAATTATTTAACTATTGATAATCAATGTGTGGGTGGGCTCTTAGAACACCACTTTAATACTAAAGGCAGTCAAATTCAAAGTCATTAATTGTGCTAGTGCCAAAAATGGGCAATCATGCACACTAAATTGCCAGGGATTCAATAAAAAGCGCCGAATCCATGCAAACATATTTGTGTGAATCAAAAGCTTTTCTTTTATGCTTTTGAGAGCAATACTGGAAAACACAGACAAAGCTTTCGCTTATCAATGATCGGCGTTTCGCCCATTAAACTGATAGCACAGGAAAAACGTGAATTTGTTTGTAATTTTACGAATATTAACAATACATCATTAAAATGCAGTTTTTCTCTATATCTTTGCTTTTGCCAAATTGACCCGAACTAATAAATCGTAAGCACAGCACTTGTGCCGGAATATTGGCCCCACTATAAGTAGTTACTATCGGTTCCTATGGAACAGTACTTTCTCCTTCTCACAAATCAATTGCATTTTTTAAGTAGAGATAAATTGAAGCCATTTCTATGAGTGTCAGGGGTTAAGTGCTATTCTCTCGGATAAACAGTTGGAAAGCACTACAGGCGGTGATAATACACAACGAGTAGTACAGCCCGTATGGCACAGCAATCGCTACTGTGAATGAAATGGTTCAGTACCTAATTTAGACTGTTGTGAGCGCTCATAACCATCGATAGAAAACCTAAACTCGACTCTTTCACTGACTGTTTAACTGATCAACTGTTTGACTGATCAGTTCTCATATAATCATTGAGTGTTTATAAGACAGAGTCCTCTTATCGTTAGCATCGAATGCCACTCAATGTTAGCACTGGTATTAAATTTAATTATATTATAGTTAAGGTTAGAGTTAGTGGCAAATCAGTGGTTGAACTGCTCTTATTTACTGAATTATAACTACATATTGAGAGACATATATCTTATTAGGACTCGCTTTCAATTACATGTCGAGTGCAGTCAATCAATATGGAGTGAAAAGCCCTCAAAAGTATATTCATTTTTTTCATTCCCACAAAAAGATTGAGATTTTATTCCATAATTGCTATAAAAAGAGCTTATTTTGGGCGCAAAATATATTTGAAAGTCAAGTCAATTGTGATCATACCATTGACTGCTTATTTTCAAAGTTATTGGCCGCTCCACCAAACCTATACTTTTGTCAGTCTATTACAGGTTAGTAAAGTAGCAGAGCATCACCTTAATAGTGATTATTAGTAGCAAGCTCATACTCAATTTCATCACTATTTCAATTGGTTAAGCCATGCAATACTGACTGCACTTCAACTACTTTTGAAAAACTTTAACATAAGAGTCAAGAAAGAAATGAACCTTTCATTGGAATCGAGAAAATATGACGTTAAGTATCAAAAATAAGAGCCATAACTATATTGTCTGACTTTTTGTTCGGATGAGAGAGTCCGCGAACATTACTTAATGAAAGAGATTGATTGCATTGATTCCAGTGATTGCAATGTTTGCAATGATTGCATACTTACATCAAAACTGTTTTCTTATTGAATTTTTTTGCCAAATAAATATCAACTCATGTATGGAATCACATTTGAATTATTGCTTACTTTCTCTCTCTGTTTGACATAACTTTTCTTTTATTCTTTGTTTTTTCTATTTCTGTTTTGAACTCAGGAATGACTGCTTTCAATAGATATTTTCAAAACAAGAATCTGAGAAACTATTTTCCTTCAAAAAGTAAAAAAAAAGGAATAAACTTTTGATTAAATATCAAGGATTGTATCCAAAAAAAGTACATATTTTCAATCGTTTAGTTTAGTTAAGTTTCTTTTAATTGAACTCAAAAGCAATTTATTTAAAAGAAATATTTATTTATTCACTTTTTTGACCGAAATTTTCTTCTATTATTAAATATTATATTTGAATAAATATAATAATAAGTTCGAGCATTGAATGCAAATGTTGAACAGCATATAATCAGATTTGATTTTAAATGAACGGAATGCCAATCAATTGTATAAAATGTTTAGATTTATTGCTTGATTTGATTGAAGAGAATTTTTTTATGAGAAATAAGTTGTTAATAAACAAACTTCTAATTTACTTAAGAAAAGTTGATTTCAAAATGCAATTCTCGTATTAAAGATACAATTTTTTGCTTTGATTAGACATTTAAGTGATTGAGTTTGTGAGGGCTGTGAGGGATGTGAGGGCTGTAATGAATGGATGAGAACCACATTTTGATTGACGATTGAAAAAAGAGAGCAAAACATAATTTGTCAATAATTAGTTTAATTGCATTTCTCGAATCTAACATAAACTGATTGATATATTTGATATCGAGTTGTGTTGTGCTGAGCGCTCAGCAGAGGCTGACGAGCGTTAATACGGTTTATATTTGAGTTTAGTTTTGATTGTTTGAAACCTAAGCAAAAGAAATGCGTTAATAATAGAGTTTACGATAAATATTAACTAAAAGTTATATTTTTCACATCATCTCAAAACGTAATCCAATGTTTTGTAACAGTTTTTTATTCAATATATAATAGACAGAGCTTTGGGAGCTCTTGAGGTATGGGCGCAGCATTTGAACAGCATTTGAAGTACATTCTCGTTAAGTCAAGTTATGGCTAAAGTTCATGCATTCTCGCCATAAAGTCATTCGTCAATCAAATACTGTTGACTGCTTTCCCCACAAAACTCTGGTTTTATTGCTCTCAAACGCATTACTTCTTTTGATAGCATTAGAAGTAATAAACTTCAATACAATCACTAATTTGTTTCTATTCTTCTTCTTCTCATTCTTTTAATTCTGTATCAAAATCTTCAATCAATTCTGTTTATTAACAAATTATCTTCTATTCATCGTTGAGTGGAGTGTCTCTCCTCCATTGATACTGCGCTCCACTAATAACCAATTTGTCAATCATTTTAATTAAAGTGCGATAATTACGGCACGCAATCCGTCTAAAGATAACACAATCCAAGCATTATATTCACCACAATTTCATTCAATATTTTTATTAAATTTCATTCGTTTTCGTATAAATTTATGTAAATATTTTGGAATAATTTGAAATAATTGTGAAAAGTGGAGAACGCCCTGTGCTATAACCCTGTGCTATACTTTGGCGACAATTGATATTTAGTAGAGCCGGCGCCGAGTATTTTACTTGACTTCGGGCCAAAAAGTAGAGAATGTGAATACTCTATTGCAATGATTTATTGCCTAGGGCATTATGTAAAAACTTTTAATGTTTGCTTCAACGGTAGCATCAAATCTATATATATATTAGAGTTGAGTCAAAAGTGGCTCATTTAGTCCAACACTAATGTACACTGAAATTACACTCTGAGTCCTATCCTATCATTTTTCAGGTGACTATAATTTCTTTTGAGTTGAAAAAGAAACTGATTTGAGGCTGATTTGAGGCTTCGCTCGCTATCAAAATAATGCATTTTTGGCAGTTGTTGTCGAATCACTTTTTACAAACTTTTTGTGTGTTTTTGGCAGCTGTTTGTGCTGTTCCTCTTATCCTATTATGACTAACAAAAGCATTTGATTATCTAATTAATTACAATTGAATGTGTGTTTGTCTGCTCGAGTTCTGTCTACTTCTGTATGAGTTTTGTTCTTCAAAGTATGTCCATTGAATGGATGTACTGCTGACCAAACACATGCTTTCATTCATTTTAGTTGCTTTCAATTAATGAGTTAAGCGTTAACTGTAATTAAGCACAATTTTATTATCAGTTAAAACATTATTCTTTCAATTATCTGAGTTTTTATTTGCTTTTAGTAAACATTTAAAGCAAATGTTTCGTTGGCTTTCATTTCAATGCAGTGATAATAGACTTATGAAAAGCTCATTCTCTCAATAGTTCTCTACTCAACAGTTAATGCGATTGCATTACGTTTTCAGATATTTTATATAAAAAATGAAAAAAAATGTTTTTATTCCTATTATTAAAGCTATGATTTAATGCTTAACTTTAAAAAGTACTTGGATATATAAAAAGTATTTTGGGAGGCATTTGGCGAACAATGTTTTTCACTTTTTATTTTGGGAGGCATTTCCTGAGTTGTAATGAAACATAAATTAGTCGATGAACGACACAATCGTATTTCAGTTGAGACCTCTCTATTAACAATAGTATTATAACAACAATAATAATAATAATTCTGAAACCATAATAATAATGAAAGGCTGAGCGCTATATCAGAACAGGACTGTAAAAGCAATAATCGGAGCAACACTGGAAAACACTGAAAATCATATCCGGAGCCGGTTTTACTCAATTATACTAACGGATCATCAAATGGTGATGAGGTTTTGTCATGAAGAATGAGATATTGAGCTCATGTTTGCACTGGCATTCATAGCCATTGATTGGATGCACACCACAACTAACTCTCAATAACCTGTTATTAAATTTAAAATTTATTGGTTTTTTATTTTATTTTTATCCGCAAAAATCGTTTGACTTTTCGTTGAAAAATTATCTAAAAATTAATTGAATCGCTGTATAACTGTTGAGTTTATATACAGAAATATATATAATATATAACTGATATTCATATGAAGTTAATTCATTCAGTAATTATTCATACATCGATGCAAATGAATATTAAATGAGAAATTAGTTTTCACTTTTGGTATTCCTCTATCATTAGTCAGTTTCCCAACACTCATATCATTTGCAATGAAATCAGTTTTAAAAATCAATTAATTTTCAAATAATTATCGCTTTTGACTTCATTTAAGGCTTCAAATGTTTTCAAATTACACTTAAACTGAGTTTTAATTATATATTTACTCATCATTTGCTCGGAAACAAGAATTGAGTTATTTGTCAAATGAGTGTTGAGAGCGCTCTACCACTGATACCATTCCTATCATCACTGCTCTACATATTTGATAGCTATTAGTTTTTTGAGTCTATCTATTGGAAGGTTGAGCACTGGTTGATTGCCAGGTGCACATTCACTCAAACGAGAGAAACAAAACTATATTTTTTTGGCAAAAATTGTGAAAAAAAAATAATTTGTTGTAAGAGTGATATAAAGGCCATAATTTTATATTTGATCCGTTGTTGTTATTATCTGGCGTTTGTCACTCAATGGTTAGTCAGACGAGAGCTGTGCTGTTGTTGTTGACGATATAGTGGGCTCTCAGTTACCCAAATGTTATGGTTTTCTCTCTCTGATGATGGTTTCAATGATAATATCTAAAGATTTCCTCTCCGTTTTTCATAATTTCAAATATAAAAACCGGAAATCAAAACCTTATAATTTGGTCGCGCAGTCAGAATAAGAGTCATCACAAGTGTTTGTCTCTGGCCTTAGATTTCCGGCTCAGATCACAAAAGAAAAATAAGTGATGACAAACCAAAACTAATTTATAAAAACTTAAGTTTCAAAACTCGAAATCAAATGAGAATACGATTGGCTTTTATATCGATTTAATTAATTCAATGTTTATCTCAGTTTTAAATATAAATTCAATGATATTTTGGATTTTATGAATAAATTTACGATTAATTGATTAAAATTTAATCAATAAATTATGCGATAATTGAATGCCTCATAAATATGAAAATTAATATTAAATTCATTTTTTATCCGTTCATATGATTTGAATTCAATTCATTAACGAGAATTTGTTATCGCAATCATCTCTAATGAAAGCACATTAGGGACTTCCAGATTGGGTCCACCCATACTCGCACTTCAACGTTTGGTTTTCGGTATATTTCAAGCAATTAATTCCTTTTTTAAACGAAAATATTCAATGAAAGTATGGGTCAAAACACGGGATGACTAGTAATTCATTAAACAATCTTGAATTACATGAGCTCACAAATCAAATTTGCCTAGATTGTCATGATAAAATTCTCTATTTCAAATGTTTGGCGTATTGCAAGTTTATCTAAAGATATCTGATTTTCATCTGTTTTTTCATCCTTGGTTGTGTGAACGAGGAAAATTTAATATCACTTCAAATGCTTTAATACTTGATTTTCTAGTCTTTGGCGAAACAATTTACTCGTTTAAACAAATATTGCGAATAAATATGTGTTAATACAAACAATTGTATTTCAAACCAATTCTTATATTAAATTCATGAAAATAATTGAATGTTTTGCTAAACATTGAGTCGTGTTATCAATAATATCGATCTGATAATAATCAGCGATAAAATAGGTTTTTATAACAAAAATATTCTATTAATACGAATATAACTTATTTTATATTTCAGTCATAATATTTGTAAAGTATTTGTTAGTTAAACAGTAAAACTACTCCAAACACATCTATTCTCTGTTTGATTTGCGGAATGGATTCAACGGTTAGTGACTATCGTCGATGAGCTGAGAGAAGAGTCAATTTGTTTAAAGTTAGTAAACAACTTTCAAAACAAAAGGCTAGCAATTGACGACTGTTTCTCTCCGGTTATTTACAGTCCTATAATCAAAGCATAATTTTATTGTAATTTATTCGTATCACAGGTATAGGTGTAAGACTCGAATATGAATTAAGTAGAGGTGGAATACAATTAGAATATTCTGCGAAAAGGCTCTAAAGTATTATTCTGTTCTCCTCTCTATTAGTGGGTTGGGTTCCCAATATTCCAACTCATTTGTCAGCAAAACATATAACTTATGAGTAGTTTTAGTGATCGTTGCATGTCTTACATGTGTTGCCTTTTATTTGAGTGCCCGGCGTTTGAAAGTGCGTGCAAAACACCAAAAGTCATACTATCATACGATCCAATTGAGTCCCCAATAGTCCCCCCAATGTTTCCAATGTTTTATTACAAAATGTGAGTTACGCCACATCGACTCCTGGTTATACCAATGGAGCCAATACTGAGTGCACAGGCATTGCTATGTTTTGCTAGCGTGCAGTGGGCATCGCGTGTTGGTTGCCTTGCTAATTTTGTGTTGTTGTTACTAATGTTAGTCTTGTTTCTAATATTAAGAGCAAAGCATTTACTTCTTTTCATTCCTAATGGAAACACAGGTATCGAATCTTTCAAATAGTGATTCATTTTTTAAGATATTAATATTGGATGCGATTCGTGGCAAACAAATTAAATAGTTTAGAATTTGCGCACTTCTTTGCACTTCTTTGCACTTCTTTGCTCTTCTTTGCACATCTATGGACTTCTCCGGTGCCGGTATTTCTCTGATAGGATACGAGTGTTTGCCGTCACTATTAGTCGTCTCCTTTGAAATTGTTGTGCAGTCTTTCAAACGATGATTAATTTGAATTCTTAAAAGAATGAGCGCTTCCTCAGAGTATTTGTTGCTCTTTTGTAGGATCTAATCAAAAATGTATGGCACGGATCGCATAAATATAAAGTTTCAAAATTAAATAATAAAAAATAACAAAATTAAAAGGATTTGAAAACTTTGCTCAAAGCAAATGACGAATGGATTTAATGAAAAATTGCTCAAACATTCAGACATTAATATAATTAAAATGGAGTTTATGTTTAAATTGAATAAAAGCTGACAATAAGAACGACAACAATAAAACCGAAATAAAATGAGTTTTCATTTATTTTGCTTTTATTTGTTTCGTTTGTATTCATTGAGAATCAGTGCCTCTAAAGGCATAGGAATGGCTTCAAATGGTTTTTCTCATGAGTTTTAATTTAGTGATTCGTTTTGTTGAAGTGATGCTCACTTTGTCCTATTGTTTGAATTCAATGTCTGTCTGTGTGTTGCGCTTTCTTAATGTCACAAACCTATTGTCGGCCACTGGATTGCGACCATAAGACAAAGACACTGGAATTAAGGGCCGCACCCATAATATCCCATAATATATCCCATAATATATCCCTTTAATTAAAAGAAGAATTTAATTTAAATTAAAATTTTTTTAGCGATTGTTTTGAACCGTCGCTCACTTCAGACACTTTTATTGTTTCAAAGCACTTGTTCTTCAGTTTCCTGTTATGATAGGAATGTCGAGTGAGACCTGTCATTGATGCCAATGTCATAGCCATGAACTCCTTGTAACAGGACTTGAGGGCATTCTATACTCAAAACTGAATTATGTCTATTAAAGTGCGATTCGGATCACTTTTCGATGGTTTCATTTAAGGGTCGGGTAATGGAAATCATAAGAGTTCGTCATTTGTCATTTTGGCAGTGGTTTCGGTGACGGCAGACATTGATGTCAATTAGTTATGGTATATAATCGGTTGGAGTGCCGGTGCCGCCAACTTTTACAAGGTTTGAGCACTGGTTCACAATATTTGCCTTCAATTTGATGTCTTTCACTAAATTGAATGTTTGAATGTCTTTCTCTCATAATTTGCGGTTTGCATTTCAAATCATAGCCAGTGATACCCCCAATAAGTGCCATTCCTATACCTGACGGCACTAAATATTTGGCTTCGATTCCGCCTCTTCTGCCAAGAAATGCAAATTCAATGGCCTTTTCTCCAAAAGAATTGCCGAAAGCCATCAAATATCATAATCGCAATGACTTTCTATAGCTGTCTGTTTAACTGACTCACTATTCATGTAATGCTCGGTGTAGGCAATCACCGGTACTTCCATTGCCTTCCATTAATAGCATTTTATAATAATAACGACAATCTTTTTATAACGTCTTTACCGCTAAACATATTATCGCTTCGGTTCGTTGTTTAGACCAAAACATCAAAAGTTTAAAATTCGGTTTACATTCACACGATTTATACAATTGCGAGGTATGAGAGAAGGAGAGAGAGAGAGAGAGAGAGAGAGAGAGAGAGAGAGAGAGAGAGACCATAACGAAATAGCTATTCTTATGCGGTATTCTTGGTTTGCAAAGTTGGCACCTAAAACCTAAAACCGCATCACTTGAAGAGTGGTTACCCGGGGGCAAACTTTTATACAAACTATAAGTTCTTTACAATATATGATAGCATTTTTATGACTAGAAAGCAATCATAGGTGAGCACTGACTGCTCACTACTTACCGCTGAATCGTTCAAATTTGCGTACAGTTCTATACAGTCTTTTGACTCAAACCTTTAGAAAAGTTAAGATTTTGAATTATATGGCCTTAAGCTAAAGATCATCAAAAATACATCAATTTGGGCCGACTCTACCCCTCTATACCACTCTATACGACTCAAAGAATCGTAATATAATTGATTCCCCGACAAATCAGAAGCGGACGATTCATGAAAATTGTTGTGCAGTAGTTATTATTGCCTAGAGTTAGGTTATGCCAAATCTGTTGGTTCTGTCATCAGCCGCCGCATTAGTCACTAATTTGCAGTCATATAAACATTAATTTGCAAAACTCTGAAGAAAATTGCGTTCAATTCTATCATTTCTATCTCTGAGAAACAAAAACTGAAACAAATTAATGTATTTAAAACATTTGAGAGAAATTTCTTATATTTTATTCTTTGCTTTAATACTATGTCTGTATTTAAATGGAATGATTAGACCAGAGCTACCTGTGCTTAGTCTTCCTTTTGAACTTATGATTAAAACCAAAGATTACTAAAGACTAATAAAACAAAGGAAATGAAGTTTACATTTAATAATGATTTTGTGAAAAAAGTTATTTTCAATATAAACCTAAAATGTTGTGCTGTTGTGTCGACTCATATGTTGTTCTCCCATACAAATGACAGACTGAGGAGAGAGTGCTCTGACAATAGTGTGGTGTAATAGAGGCATCATTACAATCATTATTAGTTAGTATTGCATTAACTGCTTATTTTGCTCACCTCTCAGTTCACGAGAGGTACCCCTCAATTCAGTTCTGCCTTCTATGCCTTCTCTCTCTTCTTGTGTTCGGCAAACATTCAATTTTGTTTCGCAGTGTTAGCAAAGTTCGGGTGCCTTTTGACAGACTATATGAGTGGTATGTGTTGTGCACTCTTTCTTAATACACTGCAAACAATTTTATGCATTGACTGACTCTTCATTCTGTGCACCTTTTTTGGTGAAAATAAGGAATCTGTTGCCCATAATTGCAGCTATCATTCGACCGCTGTTTTACCTCAGAGTCTTTGGCAGAGGTAACGACCAAAGAGAGAGCCCTATGCAATGAAATTTCGATACAATTTTGTGTTGAGCTCCTTAAGTAGGCAATGATTTATGTGCTGCAAATTATTAGTAAACCTGATCTGTTTTGTTTGTGTTAACCATTACTATCTTTACTCTCAACTTTTTGCCTGATTTTAATGCAAAATATATTTTTGAAAAATATTTATAACGAATAAGAGGTAAATATTTAAAAATATCACAAAAAATATTTGAATTCTAACTGTTTTTTCTTCCCTTACTTTAAGTCAAATGAATTAATTTTTGCATTTATTTTATTCCTTTTTTCGGATTTATATTTGAAATAATTTAAGCTTAAAATGCAATTCCATTAAATACTCTTTTTTGTAGATTTTCTTTATTTTTAATTATGGTTTTATCGGAAACTTATCAGAATTAATGAAAATTTCTTGTCTTCAATAAAAATTTAATTAACATTTCTTTTTGTTTTTCAATTAACACTTTTCATAGAATATGTGTTGCGATTATCCGAACCAAAGGGTGTACATAACTTAACAATTGAGCATAAATTTTCTTTATCTATGAGTAATTGTCATCGCAGTCACAATTTCCTTCAAATGTCGTTCCCTTTTTTATATTCACTCAGTGGTAGACCTATTCTTTACTCCGGGCTTTATTTCATGAGAAATAGAGAGTTCTGTAAAATGTTTTAAATCATAAGATTTGAGAATTGCTTCTCATTTGAATTATTCCTGTTTTTCAATGAATGAAACGGAGAGGAAGTCTACATATCGTTATCTAAATTTAATTGAATAGAAATCTGAAAACAGTAAACAATACAATACAGAGAGTGTTAGCCTTGAAACCAACAAATTAAAAGTTTTGGCAGTTTTTTAAATGAAAATAATTTCTCTCACGATTAGACTCTTTTCTTCTTGAATGAACATTTTCACAGCAATAACAAGTTGTTAAAGCAATAGATATTAACTTTAATTACAGCTCTTATGCGGCAATAAATAAATCTTTTACTCTCAAAGCCGGCCACTACTGAACTGAGCGATTAAATTATTCTGAGCGCACATTAAGTATTCCGGCGTTGAATTAATTCATTGCTTATTCATAGGCATAACCAAAGAGAGAGACTTTTTCAGAAAAATCATTGAATATTTGGAGTTAACTGGTTTTTAATTTCTGCTTTTTCACAATTAGTGTCATTCAATTGTCTTTGTGTCGGCCCTTAATTTGAATAATTATAATATATTTGGTGTCCGTTCCTCACACTCTAATAGAGATGATCTAATCTTTTGCGTACAGAAATAGTGGTGTACTTTACACTACTGTTGGAAGATATGTATAACTCTTGTCCTCAGAGAAAGATTTACGAACTGAAGAGAAATAAAATTATACGAAACGCAACAGAAATTAAATTTGATTTGATTTGATTTGCTTTGATTTTGATGTATTATTTCTGAAAATATACACGAGTTATACGACACCAGATATTTGATAAGTGGCGGCCCATAAGAGACGATCCATAAGAGAGAGAAAATTCATTTTATTTATCAGTTTCTAATGTTGACTATTCGTTAAACATTTCAATCACTGGTGTTTGAGGGCTGAGTTTTTTGCTTTTCCACTGATTTCTTCATTTCTTAATTAATTTAGAAAATCTTTTTTCAACGAAAATTTAGAAACAAATCTCTAAATAAAAAGAGAAAAACCAAAACTTTGATAAAATCGCTTCACTTAAAGAGAAGTTCGAAAAATTAAAAACTTTTCTGATATTAAATTCAGATAAATAGAGGCAATCATTTAGAGTGAACAGAATAACTAAACACATCTCTCTTTTATTTTCTATTTCTAATGCATTTATTTTTTCTTAAAAAATTTTGTCTTAAAACAAGTTCTTTGAATCAAAAAATAATTAACTTATCTTATATTTTATTCAAATCGTTTAGGAATTCCATCATTTTTTATTCGATAAGTTTTCTCGACTAAACCCAACATTTTATTCTCTTTTATTGGAAGAAATCTCTTTTTAACGAAAAAATTATGGATTTGCGTACGAATTCTCGTACGACGACTGACATCGAAAAGATCGAAAAGATTGAAAAAACTGAAAAATTGGAAAATAATGAAAAAATAAAGTTTAATATCGATGGTCTCATAGCATCTCATAATAAATCAGGTATTCATTCAAAACTTATACATATTTTTCTAAACAATTCATTCACAAAAAAAACAAATTCTTAGTTAAGGTCTTATTGAATATAAGCAAAAAAAGGACATAAATTCAATTGAATTTTGTTTTGAATAATTGTTTGAGTGAACAGCTATTAATTTTGTGTAAATTTCTGCAAATTTCTGCTGGCATTTAGTTATTCCACTTTTGTGTACCCATTAGTAGAGTTTGAATGACATTTGGAACGATCGGCAGTAAAACAAAAATACTTTCTCATCATTTAATAATTAAAACTCGATTTAGATTTTCTTCTGATTTGAGTCAAAGAGAAAAAACAGTCAAATATTGAGTTTGTATTGCATTACAGTTTGCTTACAGTTATTGTGAAAAGCACTCTATCATTGCGATCAAATTCAGCCTAAATTTCATTTGATTATCGCTTAATCATTGGTTTCTTATCTAATATTCTGCTTATTCTGCGAGTAATGCCAAGTAATGGACGAAAATTAGTTAATGTTGTTGTTGTGCTCAATATCTTTTTTCAGGTACTACTCGTGACCCGTCAACGCCGACAACCACTACATCACCACATCATTTGCATCCACACCATCATCACACCACAAGCAATGGTACTCCCACTCAGCCTATCTCACAGATCGCCCATCCAGTGCCACATCCAGGCATAAGTCCGGTCAATCTGTCACATATGAGTCCATTCTCTCCGTTCCAAACGGCAGCTGTCAGTAAATTATTAGGTGAGCCATCCCTGAACCCAATTCTGTGCTATAATTGCTATTAATAACAGAATAATAATTATATATAAAAATAATATTTAAGACACACTTCTTGGACGACATGATTACTCATTTGTTTTTATCAAAGCATAGTTCCGTTTCCAAACATATAATGCCTTTGAATCATGACTTTTGAATCAATTGCTATTCTATTCAATATTACATTATTTCAAACCGTTTTTTCACTAACCATTGATATCATATAAAATTGCTTTTCGTCGACAAATTATAGTGTTTTTGAAAAACTATTATTACTTGAAATCAGATTAGATATAAAACAAAAACTAATGATAATAAAGTTTAAGCATCGGATCAGCTTTAGTGACAGTGCGATGGAGTATCACTAGAATAGCACCTGTATCCGGTTCTTCTCTTATAATTGCATAACCCTTTCAGACATAACTTGTTATAAAAGGCATATAAAGTATTCAAGTTTTTTGATGGACTCAAAGAAATAAAAGTTAACTTTTTTATTGTTGAAGGGCTGATCAAAATAGAGGAGGTATAGCGGAGGGCAGGTGTGCTTATGTTCCAAACATTAGTTTGTATGCAAATCACTTATATTACTAAATACTAAATACTTTTTGGATCGGTTTCTGTCGTTGTATTACTTTAACGAATATATCAGTTCTTTATATTCGATAAATACGTGAGTCTTATATTTGAGTCAAAATGACTCTCAAACCCTTCATTAGAGGAACAGAATATATGTTATCGAAAAAAGGCAACAATTGTCACATAAATTATAATATCTTATTGTCAGGTCGTTATTACGAGGCGTCCTCCGGCACCACAAATGCAGCCCTATTTCGTTCTCCCAGTCATTCAACAGTCATCGGTGGCTCAAAGCCGAAAGTGGCCACTCCTGTAGTGGTCAACAAAATAGAACAGTACAAGAGAGAAAATCCAACTATTTTTGCCTGGGAAATACGTGAACGACTCATCAGTGAAGGTAAGATTCTTAGCAATAGTTGACTCAATTTGTTGTTAATTCATATCAATGACTGGCAAATGAGTGAATGCAAACTTCATTAATTGATAACTTAATGGACAAGTGATTAATTATAGGCTCAAAGCATAGCCTCAGGCCTTTAAATTTAAAATTCTGGAAATGTGTGACAAGTTTTGCAATTTTCTTACTTTTTGACAAAAACTAAGAGTAAAGTTTTACTGTTTTTTTTGACTGACTATAAAGTTGTTGTGAGATATTGTCAGATATGTTGTCATATAATAAATGGAAGTTTTTCTTAAAGTAATTATTTGGAGCTTAAAATATATTAGAGACAGTCCTCTAAATCAGTGCTCATATTAGAAGTCGATGACTAGAAAATTAAGGTTTCGATGATATAGGCATCAAAAAGCCATTGGTTTCCGATTTCATTCTGTGCTTTAGATCAATGAATGATTGCTCAGCTCAGGTAGTAATGTGTGAAATTGGCCACAAGACAACGCAATTATTCGCTTGAATTAAAAAGCTGTGCGCACACACCCAACAGGTTTGCTCATTCATTTCATTGTCTGTAGCTTTCATTGAGAATTGGTTTGTGAACACAACTACTTTCACTCAACTCTTGTCAAAAGTCTGGTTTTAGAGTTAGTCAATGGTATAGTCAGTGGTATTCACTCGTGCCTAACCTTTTCATTTGCAAAGGACAGGAAGTATTGGTATTCGTCACTTTGATTATAGTGTTGTCGTTTCCGGTACTGAACGCTAATTCTTAAAAATGAATAAAAGTTTTGAAAAGTTTTAGTTCTTGTGTTGATAGTTCTGGTAATACCACTGATACCACTGATACCACTAATACCACTGCCTTCTATTTGACGCAATGATTCACTTTTCCTCAGAAAGTCTATTACTTATAGAGATTACAGGTTCGCACAATTCGCACACTTAATGATTCTTAGTCTCTCTTTGGCCGACTCTCCCATTGAGAGGACATCCAATGCATCCAATGGTGTCGATTGTTGTCGATTCCACATAATTCTAGTATTTTCTAGTATTCAATTGTTTCCAAAACAGACAAAAGTCAAAACAATCCACACTTTTCGAGATTTTTATCTTCAAAATATTTTTAGACAAATAATTGAGAGTTTGTTGTTTATGAGACACCAAATTACTAGTTTAGACCCATTCAGTTACTGTCCCCTCAGTCAGCCCAGAATCAATGCTTGACTTTTTGTGATGAGCACAATGTCGTCTTTAACTGAATTTGATTTATAGAGTCATTTGAGCCAATCTTATCACTCATTGAAAAAAAAACTAAAATATACTTTCGGTGCAAATACTGAGAGACACCCGAAGGGGAGCGGATCTGAAATATTTCTAAATTTAATGTAAGTGACATTTTTCAAAAGCAGATAATTGTGCAAACTTTTAGAGTATATGTGATTTGGTGAAAGGAAAATTCTGAAAAATTGAATAATCAGATTAAACCATTAAAGTTATCAGTGCAATGAGTGAGCGCTCATTTTCAATAATATTCGACCAGAATTTCAAAGTATTTGCTTCTGTCGGACGTTTCTCTTTCTGTTTAATATTTATCAAATGCTACGGCTTTTCAACGAACACAACAACAACTTAATTAACTTCAGACTAAATGACATTTTCTATATTTTCATTGGGAACTAACTTTTAAATCGGTTTTGAGGGAAAGACACCAAAAAAGTGAGAGCTTTTCAATTGCTATTAGTCTGTGTTAGAGCTGTGCTTCTAATTTATAAGAATAATGCGTCAAAAGAAAGATCAGTGCAAAAGAGTGATCAGAGGTTGCACCCAAACTAGCCCTACCAATAGTAGCAATAGTACTATAGCCATAACTAAATGATAACCTCAGTTAACCCGAAGTGACTGATTGGCATCGGAGGCAAAATTGAGTTCTGCAAAAATGTTTAAAATGCAATGGAAATGACAGAAACCCATTGCACTCAACCATTGCTTCAAACCTTTTTTTCGAAATGAAAACAAAATAAAGGGAAAACTGTTTCGCATAACTTTGTTTGAAATGCAATAAATTATGGCTTCCATTAATGGCTCTTTAGTTCAATCATTGAAAACATTGGCATCAAATGAAAGCTTAATTTTAATGAGGACTTAAGATAACACAAATTCGATGAAGAGTTCAGAAATAAAGAGATTATTAATTAAAATGTTTTCTTAATTGAAATTTGTAATGACTCAGGCGTTTGCACCAATGGTACCGCACCCTCGGTCTCATCAATCAATCGCATACTAAGGAATAGAGCGGCTGAGAGGGCGGCCGCAGAGTTTGCCCGCAATTATCAGTTGGCGGCGGCGGCCAGTGCTGCTTCGGTACACTATCCTATTGCACCTCATCCACACCATCACCCAGCACATCCCTATGCAGGTAAACTCTATTGAGTAGAATTCAAACATTACAGAATTTTGTCTCAATTGGAGGTACTCCTGGTCATCAATTATATGCAGCATGGGCAGCGGCTGCAGCCGCCTTAGCCCAACAAGGTCACCCACACACCCAAATGGGTCACTTCTGGCCGGGATCTCCTCTATCACATGCGGCTCTTTTACAACAACAGCACAATAGGGATGAGTTGGACAACAATAGGGATAGAGATAGAGGTGAGTGATTGAACTCCGATTTCCGCCAATTATTCGGTTAAGTAATGACATGAAGTTTCTGTAAAATCTTTCAGAAGATAAAGATTTGGATAACATTAAGGATGACATTAAGCACAATAGTAATAGCAGTAATCATAGCAACTCTTCCTCACCAAACCATAGCAACACATCAGGCGTTCTCTCACAACAACCGCTCGCATTCGACCCTCACCTCTCATTCGACCCGAATTCCAGTTCTGCGAAGTTTCGGCGAAACCGAACCACTTTTTCTCACGAACAACTGGAAGTACTCGAAGAAGAGTTCGAGAGAACACATTACCCGTGTGTTACCACCAGAGAAAGACTCGCACAGATCACCAGCTTATCTGAGGCCAGAGTCCAGGTATGCCTAACACCTATCTATTCATTAAATAAACTGACAGTACTTTAAATGTCGACTAAATTATTGAAATGACTAAATAAAAATGCTTTTAATATCGACACAATAGTGTAGTGCTATGATAGTGCCTTTCTTGTCACTTAGTATTGCCTTGCTCATTTGCAGTATTGCGACACATCATACGTATTATTAATGATAAGGAAAGTCAATGTTTAACTCAAACCAAATCTATTCTAAAGAAATATCGGAAAATATTTTGCGATTAATTCTTTGCGTTTTTATATGAAATCGACTCCAATATTATAATGCGATTCAAATGAATATAAAATATAATGTCTTTTGTTTTATATCGTTTTTGCGAACATAAAATGCATTTGATTTTCATTAATCAGAATAATATTCAGTTATATTTTGTCGTAAAATAATAACATATTATAAGTAAATTCTATCGAAAATAATATATGAAAAACAGTAATAATAAAAATCTATTAGAATTGATATCATGCAAAACGAACATCAAATTTAATACTAAAAACTGAAAGATCGACTCCGAATGAGTTGAGAAACCAATACTGCAAAAAGAAATGAGGAATAAATCTTTAAATTGTGAGGAATAGGAAAAAAAGTGAAATCAATATATTAATGAAAGATATTATAAAGGAAGCCATGAATGGTATGAATGGTATAATTGCAAAATCAATAAAACAAATTGATTGGTTGTGCTATGCTTTGCTCGCCAATGTGCACTGTCGACAGCATTGCACCGACAGCACCCATTCCACTGCCACTACCAATTCTGGTATATGTCTCTCCGGCCTACGCAATTCAAATCCCATTTATTATTACATTTATTATTATTATTATTATTATTGAGTTTCTTGTTATGAGTTTTTATTTTGAGCACAAAATGCGAGTGAATAGCATTTGCTATAAAAAGAATTGCGTGACAACAAGTTGTGCTGAATTTTGCATATTATACCCCTGGAATACATTCATAAAGAGAAAGATAGCGCGACATTGAGTTGTGTTGCATTCTGTTGGGCACAGCCTCTCATTCGTCAGTCTATGCCGTGTATTTGTTGGCCAAAAGCAAGCAATTAGTTATCCGACAAAAAACACAAATCGATTTCTCTTCGAAATTCTTCTCAAAATTTCCAGTTTTTGAATTCATAGACAATAGAAACGAAATTAAAATTTTTTATTTTCTTTCATTCAAATGATATCCTTTTGAATGAGTCAACCGATTGTTCTCTACTTTTTGCAAATAATTTGTATTTCTTCCGAATTTCAACAAATATTTTAGTCATTCAATGGATAATTAAATAGTTTTCCTCCTATTTTACGAAATTCACGAATATTTTCAACAAAAATCGATTTAATGAAATTCATACAAAAGTCAACGCAAATGAATAAAAATATTCAAATGTTATGCAAATATGAAAAATAAATTTTCAATTGAATTAAAATTTTTAAATAAAACTAATTTATTGCGAGAAATCTCTTCGAATAAAAACCAGTTATTTATTCAATAACTCATTATTTATTCAATTAATTGCTTAAACACTATAAGTATTAATTGATTTTCAGTTTAGTTTTTAAATTGAATAAAAGGCCAAAATTAACTGCAAGATAACGATTAAATGATACTGTTTTTAATGTCATTATTCCCAACATTTTATTGATTTGTCAAAAGTTGAATCAACTCAAAGTTTGTCATTAATTTTCAATTAGAAGAGAGAACTTTGAATCTGTTTTGCAGTTATTGGACAAACACTCAATAAACTAATCAATTTTATTACACTTTCCTATACTTTGAATGTAATGTCATTGAAAGCCATTGAAAGCCTTTCTCTTTAATGATTTCATTTCAGTTTAATTCATATGTTTTGAGACAAATAGCGATTAAATTATAGTTTTAATTAAATAAAGGCTTTCTTTCATTGAAATGACATCAAAATTCTAGAAATATATTACATAAACATAACATTTAGTGAACCGACAAATGAATTGTTTTTTCCATTAAATTCAAATTAAAGCAAAAGTTTTGCTTTTTATGTAAATAAAGATTTTTGATGGAAATAATTATTTTCATTAATGATTCTTATTATATCCACAACCATTTAATGACAATATCGTCACTCAAACCCAAGAATAACAAATCAATTAATATAGAGGTAGTGGTAGTTGTAGTGGTTCTGACAATAAGTCAAAGAAGAGCTACAAATTCTCATTTGGATATAGAAATTGATTCACAAATGAGTGTTTTAATGTATCTATTTATAAAATTATTTGACCATGTTGAACCTTTTAGGTAAAGGTAATTTAAATGGGGAGAAGTTGTGAGACTAACCCTCTTATTGAGGCAAATGATATGCAAATCGTGAAACTGTTTGTTTCGGGTAATTGTGTCGAACAAATCCATTAGAATTCGAGCAAATGTTGGACTTAATTATTAAATCGATTTCAATTCGATCGTAACTTAATTGTGACGAACAGACCATTTGGGGAACAGTTTAATGTGTTTTTCATTCTGTCAATGACTTTAAAAACGGACCGAAAACTTGTTTAAATTCACAAAATAGGTATAACTATAGTAAATGTATATTCAAAACGACTGACTCTCTCCAGAATGTCATTAATGACAACTCAGTTCACATGGAATTCCTCGAAATGAAAGCCGAAAGTTAAGTAAAACCTAATGATTAAACATTCAAAGAAATTATAGGTTAAGGGAATTGTTTTATTCGATTTTATAAGTTTAGACCCGTTTGAACACAATTTGGCGATAATTTTGTTTCGCCTTTTCGTCATTAATAGCACTGATATTTGAATATTTTGAGTGAAGAGACGCCAAAAGGGGTGCAAACATTTGTCCACCAATTGAGTGAAATTTTTACTTTTGAGGAATGCGTTCTTTGATTCAGAAAAAAAGATAAGACTCTTCTAAATCTCTCCGCAAATGAGAGAAACATTCGTTGTATATATAATTTGTTGCGCTTTTGCTTTACTTTTGCTTTACTTTTCAATATTAACTGAAAATCGAAATTTAATTAAACTTTGAAAGCAATGAAAGCATTGAAATAATGATTACATTAATAATAATCACATTTTGATCGCAGGTATGGTTCAGTAATAGAAGAGCCAAATGGCGTCGACATCAAAGAATGTCTAACTCTAACAGTTCAAAGTACTCGTTGATGGGCTCAAGAGATTCTGGAGATTCTCCGACTGTCGACATAAACTCAAGAGATTCGTGTGCATCGCGTGACTCATTTGCAAGTATATCATCGGAACAGAATCATCGCAGTAATCACAGCAGTGCGAGCGATACTCCCCGGGGCTCTCCATCACCTCTACCCAATTCCAACAACAATTCATCGACACCAACACCTACTAGTCTTACGATCGGTGGTCAGCACTCGGCCTTTAAGAAAATCAAATAACACCACATTCTTGGCATTCATTCATTCAATTTGAAATCTCTCCTCATTTTTCTCCCAATTATTTGTAAAATAATCAAAATTTTGTGAATCTATTGATTATAGTTTTTGCACTGAATATCAATGCATATATTTATGCCATTCTTTTGTAATATAAGAGACACGCAATTCGTTATCAACTCATAAACTATCGAATTGTGGCTCATATTTAATATGACCTGAATTTAAACAAATTTCTTTTTAATCCTTTTTTGCTGTTTTGCTGTTAACTACAGCTAACGATATGTAGGGTTAATATAATAAGACATTAAAACTTTTGAAATGTATATAAATAGCATAAAAATCTGATCAGTTATTGACGTTCGGTTCGTAACTTAATTTCTTTGATGTTTTTGTAATATAATTATTTCCAATATTTGATTCGTTAAAATTCCAGTTAAATTAACTTTTTGCGAGTCCAGGGTTTTGACTTCTCATTCCTATCGCGAAGTCTTTTTGAATTCAATTGAATAACTGAACAAAAAAAGTTAATTACATATAATTAGGAAAAACTCTAAGCATTTATCAATCGATTACTGTATTTGCAATAAAATACTAATTCAATCGATAATACATTAGTTTTTATTATAAACGAAAAAAGTTTGACTCAACTTTTGAAACCAACACTTTGTTATGAAATTGATTATTCAATAATAACAGTAATAAATATTTGAATAAAAATTTCCTTGTTCAAAGTGCTTTTTAATCTTCTTTATTACCTCAGAAAAGCAAATGAAAGACTGAATCGACACAAAAGTTATAATTAATTAAATTATTGGTTAGTTTTATGTGACATTTGAGCCGTTAATCATTTCAGAGTAGAATCGTTTCAAATAAAGTCAATAAATAAATAAAATTAGTGAAAGAAATTAAGAAATTTTCTTTTCTTTATGTGAACTGATTTTTGATATTTTGATGTTTTGATGGCTCAACAAAATATCGATTACTTCGCAAAAGTTATTCATCTTTAAGTTTGGTTATCAGTCAGGAAAGGGTGCAATTAAATGCAAAATCAAACAAAAAACAACAGGTTTGCAGGTTTACCGAGAAATTCAATTCATTTATCCGGTTATTCATCAAAAGTGCCACAATTTTATCTATTTTTTTCCTCAAAGATTTCATTTGATTTTGAAATAAATAATATATTAATAGGAATTCAAATTATTTATTAAAACTACGTTTAATAGCATTTCATTCACAACACTTAACCTCTAAAACACACCTCAAGTATTCAATTACTATAAAATTAAAAACTTTGAGTAATTTTATTCACTCATTTATCATATTTAAGAGATCAGAATAAAGGAATTTTATGCTGAATTATTAAAAAACTGTATCCTTGGTTATTGATTTTTGACTCAGAAATTTCATATAATAATCGATGAAATTATAATAAGTCGTTGAATCAAATAAAGTCTTCCGTTTCGATCAAAATATCAGACGATATAACGATTCAATTATGTATTGATTTGACAGCTCTTATAATAATTATCTAGTTTATATAATAGTTTATATAATAGTTTATATAATAGTAAAACTATTTTTCATGCAATTATTTCATAAGAAGATAAGTTGATTTCCAATAAGAAAACACAAATCCAATGAAAAAACTGTCGACGATATTAACGAGCGTTTAATCAATAAAATAGACTATAATTTAGTGTAATTTTCAATTAATTACTCAAACAATAAATGAGTTAATAAATTGATTTTATATATAATTCAAATAAAGTATTCAAAAGTTGAAATAAATGCAAGAATTGAGTTATTGATTGCCATCTGTTGAACGAAAAGTCAAAGACTTGATTCAGTAATCCTTTAAAAAAAGAATTTTTGCTTAAAAATAGCGGAGAATTTGAAAAAGTCTTTTCTTATAAATGAATCGGTATTTTTGGAAAATACTATAATAACTGAAAACCTGTTTGAGCCGAAACAGTTTGCTTTTGGCGATTTTGCCCATTAGTCAAACGTATTCTTACTTTCACTTCTTGTTTGCTCTGACTCTCTGTCCACCACTTCATTAGACCTTTACTTTCACTTCAAGTCTTGGTTTAAGTTTTTTTCTTTTTTTTACAAATTTTCAACTTTAAAGTTGAAACTCAAGTTATATCATAAGACCATTGAGTCAAAGATTGATCAATCAACTGACCGATCAGTAATTTTCCTGTTCTAAAAGTACAATCGAATAGATAAGATTGACAATTGCCAAGTTCATTTATAGTATTACAATGAATGAGTCCGAAAGTTTGGATTTAATAAATATTTTAACTCCATTTTTAATAACATTTTTTCTTATTCTTTGTGTAATAATTGGTATAAAATCGAAGACACGATTAAGAAATAAATGGTCTAAAAGTAAGTCATTTTTGAAATAAATTAATACTAATCTTTGATTTTAAAATTAGTCCTTAAATTAAATTATTTGAAAAATATTTTCTAATTCTCAAGAATTTGAGTTAATTTGCAATAACTTTGACTGCTTTCGAGTTCAATGGAAAACTAGTTTAGTTTAGTTTAGTTTAGATTAGTTTGGGTTTAGTTTAGTTTAATCTCAAATATCATTAATTTCCAAAAAAGACCGCAAAATGTTTTCGCTAAAAATAGTGGTATTTTTGAGTTCAGCACAACTTTAAAACATAACTTTTGAAAAATAGGTCCGCCCTCACCGTTATGTCTGCCAGTGATCGGACACATGCATCTTCTGTCCAAATATCCCACAAATCCATGGCTTGGATTCAATGCGATTCGTGAGAGATATGGAGATATTGTGTCGCTAAAGTTGGGTCAGGTCAGGGCTGTTTTGGTCTCTTCACCAGAAGTGATGCGAGAAGTGCTTCTACTAAAGGGAGATGTGTTTTGCGACAGACCCTCTTTCCATAGATATGCGCTTATCTTTGGTCGCGACAAAGATAACTGTAAGTCTTATTTTATTGAAATCGAGGCATTAATTTATCGGAAATGTATAGCCCTCGCTCTCTGCGATTGGTCTGAACTGCAGAAAATGCGGCGATCAATGGCTCAGTCGGGAGTTTTGCCCAAATATGGCTCAAAAAGTTATAAAGAACTCTCAAAATGCATTGAATCTGAAGTTAATATTATGATCAAAGAATTAAAAGCAAAAGAAACTTCAATTCTGAACAAAATGAATGTTCTTCTCTTCTCTTCAAATATATTTCTCAATTACTTGTGTTCCAAGAGGTCAGTCACAAATAAGTCACAAATAAGTCACAAATATATTTCTCTCTATTTTTTTCTAAATTTCTAATCGAATCATATTTTAATGTTTTCTCATATATTCTCATATATAATAAATGCAAATTTTTTTCATTTTTTTTCAAGTTAAGATCTAGTAAACCTAGTGGCCAAGGTCATTAATGATTGATTTGTTACTTAACAACAAAAAATAAAGAATATCATCCGTTAACAGGAATAGCAAACTTACCTAGTAATAATAAATTAGTTGAAATAAATTGTTTCTAAAAAAAAAGGTATTTCTATATAATCTCAGAGAAAAGAATGAAATAAAATGTGATTTAAGTTAAAGTAATTCTGATATTCCGTTAAATTCTTGAGGTTATGTTGAGTTGACTTATTTTGAGTCCAAATTCATTTCCTGATGACATAAACACCATAATCCATAAACCTTGGTCATCTTAAGAGATTTCAATAAATTAATATCAATGTCAAACTTTTTTCTATTCTGAGTCTAATCTGATTTATTTCTTTAGAATTTTTTATTATTTGTCTGAATATTTGCGGAATTTTCTGATATAAAAATCTTATGATATTCTAATTTATTTGAATTTTTTGTTTAGACCTCCAAATGATTGTAAAAAATATTTAGAGGCTGTCCATAATTACGACTTTGTCTTCTATGATATAAACCAGTGCTATGCTATCGATTTCATACCATTTCTATCAAATTTTGGATTCCATAGAAGTTATTTGGATTTTGTTGAGGACTCATCTCTTAAGTTAAGGTAATTAAGAAATTCTTGAACTGAAGTCGATTTCATTGTTTGATTTGTTGCAAAGTTTAAGCGAAAATTTTTGAAATTTCAAGAGTTTGATGGCTTTAATTTTAAAAAACGGGTTATTTTGCCAGCAGTGCAATGAAGTGCAGTCCTATCACTTGATTTTTAAACTAAATGTTAATACATATTATATTTCCCACAAGAATTGAAAGTCTGGAGAACCTCACGAAAGAAAAGTAGATCTGCCCCCAACTGTGTCCTATCCTTGGATAAGGGGAAGACCAGTTTGACTAAAATATGAATTTTAAATTCACTTTCACTGACTTTCACTTTGATATATGCCTCCAGTCATAGGGCCTACAAGTTTAGGAACTTAGAGACAGCACATGGGATATACCGGTTCACACCTGACATTCAATACAGTTTGAATTAACAACAGTTTACAGTTTTGGCAAAAACAATGTTTATCTCAAGAAAAACAGCAATAAATCAATTGGTTTTATCCAAACACTGATAACTGTGTCTTTCATTTCCTATTACCTGATTTGAGTATTAAATAAATATAAATTCAAAATATGAATGTTTTATATGTTTTTCTATTTTTAGTTAAAATCAAAGCAAATAATTTCCGTAATTTTTATTCATTTATTTAGACGTTATGTCGAGAAAGAAGTGGTTAATGAAAAACTCGAAATCATTGCTAATCGGCTTAAAAACAATGAAACCAATGAAAAACAGGACTTTTTAGAGCTAATGTTAGAGCATTACCTAAAAGACCCCAATTCTATGAGTTGGTCCGTTTGTATGTATGAAATCGGAGATCTGATCGGTGGACACTCAGCTGTCGCTAATTTATTGATGCGTTTGATTGGATTCATTGCACTCAACCCTTCCGTTCAAAATGACTTATATATTGAAGCGATTAATGCACTCAAAAAAAGAAATTCGGAAAAACAGTTCATTTGTTTGAATGACAGACCATTTATGCCATTAACTGAGGCCAGTATTTTAGAGACTCTTCGTATCGCCTCTTCTCCTATAGTTCCTCACGTGAATAGAGAAAAGACAACTCTCCAAGGTATAATTACTTGATTTTAGTGACAAATAGTTTAGTGAACGATATATTTGTGTTTTTAGGTTATGAAATAGAAAAGGGAACTATGGTTTTGTTTAATACTTATCATTTGAATTCATCGGCGGACTACTGGACAGAACCCCAAAAGTTCAAACCTTCGAGATTTCTAACAAAGAATGGAAACGCGAGCCATATATCAAAACCGGATCACTTTTTCCCCTTTTCGAGCGGACGTCGCGCGTGTTTGGGTTACAAAATGGTTCAAACGATAGCGTTTACAGCCATCTCTAATTTGGTCCTCAATTACGAAATCTCTTCTTTGAATGACGAACAGCGCTATGAAATGAGCCGACAATTGGCCCCAAAAGGATGTCTGGCATTGGATTTATCTGACAAATGCTTTAAAGTCTCACTGATTCCAAGGACTGCCTGAGATTTAATTTATTATTATTATATAGATTTCCCGTCTATTTCTTTATAATATATCGCTTGAGGGAAATCATCATTAATTTCTCTGACGATTCCTTTTATAAAATTTATAAAATGTTACAAAAGTTATGAAAAACATTTAATCGGTTTATTTATTGCTTTTCATTAATTTCCGTAATTTTAATGGTTTTGGTTTTGACTGATTTGAGTTAATTTAAATGAAATTAGTTTTCAATTTAATAACGGATTGTAATGACATTTACTAAAATTGGTTGGATTTTAATAAAGTTCTTAAAACTATTTTTATTTTAAATCAAAATTATATTCAAGAATTCGATTATATAATAGAATCAAATATTGATTCAAAAATATCTCATTTCAATGACTAACTTTAATTTTTGAACAATATTAACCTAGTTTCATTTTAGAATAAAGTTAAATACCCTTGTTTCGACTAGTTTCCAAAAATAGTTAGCTTTGAATATAAAAAATTAGATTCGGGATAAAATTCTATAAATTTTTTCTTTTGTAAAATATTATTTAAAAACTTTTCAATGATTTCATTCTCCAATAAATTTGTTTAAAATATTACTTTTAAACAAAAAGTTATACTTAAATCAATTTTAAATGACATTAATATTTATGAGCTGGTTTTAGTTATTACCTAGAACATGATCATTAGCCAATTTTATTGGCTTAATATTCACATCTTGTATTCAAAATAAAATATTACTTTAAAACAGTAGTACTTTAATGGGATTTTATTCCAAGGATTACTTCCAAACTTCTCTTCCTTTATATCTAAGAAATATTGATTTCAAGACTTTTGTTTTAAAACTTTGTTATACAAATAAAACACATTTTAAAAGTTTTTTTTGTAATCATTTTATTATTTACTATTGTTTTAATTTATTTGTATAAATCTATGGTTAGGATATAAGCCTTCGGTTGTAAAGCATTTCGAATCAAAACAATAAATGAAATAAAATTTAATCTATAATATTGTGAATAACATATTATTATTTATTTGTCAAAAGGATATACTTTTTAATATATTTTGTCAAAAAGTGATAAAACAAACGTTTCTTTCATAAAATCCTAATCATATGTTACGTAATATTAAATAACTTCTTTCTGATTAAAAAAGCGATAGTTTTGTAATTTAGAGCTAAAATTATATTATGAGATAAAACCCAATCTTTAATTACATAAAAATAATTTATTTCTAATTATTTATATCAAATGTAATGGTTTTTAGAAATATCTATTAATAAAAATTTCTTTTTTTTGAAAAGACATTCATTGAATTACATAATTCGAGGTTTGATTTGTGGCTCACATCACATGTTATATAACATTTGACTTTCACAGAGCTTTACTCAATTCTGGTTAGCATTGATGTATAGCAAATGTCTGACCTTAGTCATTTTTTAGACAAACGAATCTCACCGAAAAAACCTTTTATAGATTCAATGGTTAAACTCAAGTTATAATTGGATGGGAACAGCCCTCACAACCCTCACCTTCACATTCAATATAGATGTAAAGTGAAAATCATATTTTATTCGAGAAAATCCGAAATCAGCTCAAAAGGCATTTACAGTTGACTTTGTAATGTCCTCTCTTTCTTTGAATGAGTGATAGAATAAACCCAAACCCAAACCCATATCGAGAATTCTGTAATTAACGATTCAACGAAAGTATACTTTCAATGAGTTTAGGGAATCGTTCAAAAGATATACTTTAAGACATTAATCATTTGATTTAAGACATTCGACTCTCATTTCAATTGAGTTGAAATTTATTTTCAAATTAAAAGCTTTCGTCGAATTTTAGTAAAAATTATAAAATAAATCCTAATATTAAGTCCGAAATATTTTAATAAATCGCTATTAAATCAATTGATAACAAAATTAATTTCGGCGCTAAACTATTGATCAGTAAATTAATATAAAAATTCATAGAATTTATAATTAAAAGTCAAACAATAAATTCAGGCGAAAACACATTCAGAAGAATGTTTTGGGCTCTGCTTTTGCTGTGAATTGTCGTAACATTTACTCATATATTTGTTTTGTTTGGGATTATTCATAGATTTATACAACTGAACGGCCGCCGAATGCAGTTTATCGAGAAAATCAGTCACTCCATAAGAGGCCATCCAATTATAGGCTGGAGTTGGAAATGCAGCCCTCGGGTCATCAAAATAGGTGAGCATATAATCGAATCCGCACTCATCAAACGTCGTGTGCGGTTTGATTACCATTTGGGAAGAATAGTCGACAACTCTTACGTGTTGTGAAGTTTCCGGAATATTTGGATATTCAACTGATTTTGATATTAAAACCATTAAGTTTTGGTGGACATCAATCCGAGAGCGCCGCACATAAATATATTCTCTTGTATTCATCGGATACTAAAAATTGGTTTTAAATATAATTTAAATCAATTTTAAATTCAAAATAATTACCGGATATCTCATAATCCAATGCAATACTTCATTACCGGAGTCGTCGCCATTCTTTAAATCTTTGTCGGGAATTACTGACTCTTTGTCGATAACATCTAATTTGAGGACCAATTTATCCCATTTTTTGCGAAAATCCGTATCCATTTGGACTCTGAAGAAGGTTCGCGCCGGGATATCATTGAAAGTTCCCAACACTTATTCAATCAATAAAATTATTAAGAATTTTGGTTCCAAAGTAATTGGACAAGGTTAAATGGTTAAATGAGTGTTAAATGAGAAAGACTTATCATTTTAAGGGTTAACAAACAAATATAAATATTTATGAATAAATGTTTGAATACAAACCTTTGTACTGAAAGAGAGAACTGTTTGGCACTGATTTACGCCAGAGTTTGAAATCTTGTCTTGAGATCACTTCTTCCCATTCATTACTAGATTTGTCTTCTTCTGACTCTTTTTTCTGATTATGTGTTTCAGCGGAAACAGAAAACGATTTGTTTATCGAAGAGTTGTCATCATTTGGGGTCTTATTTCTGTGTCCAATGGTTTGAATGACTTCAAAATCGTGAACCGTTTGTTTGAGGTCTCTATCAGTGATTCGTTGATTATCCCAAACAAAGAGACCACAAACGGCAGACATCAGACATTTAACGGAATCTTTAGTTTTATTTGAATGGATTCGGTTTCTCAAAGTATTCAGAGCTCTCACTCTAAGTCTGGACAACATTTGAGACATCATTTTATTAACAGTGGATTCGCTATAAATACGAGAATAAAGACCACAAATTTGAGCCATTCTTCTGAGTCTTAAACTCATATAAACATTAGACTGTTGTCCCAAAAGGCGTACAAAAACAGAAATCTTTTCACTAAAAGTCTCTTTAATTGAATCCCAAACAGAGTTCGCATTTTGTCCGCCATTTGTCTCAAATTTAAACTTAAAATATTGGTTTCTGTTTGTCATTAATCTAATCCTCTGTTTGACCAGAGTTTGGTTCCGCAACTGATTTATTAAAATATGATTTGAGTTTATAAACATTTCGTTGATTCAGTTCTTCAGTCATTCACGACTTCTATTGTTTATAATAACAAACAGTTGGTTTGCAATAAATTGCATCCATTCATATATAACGTTACGATTTTCACTTTCATTTGGATAAGAGAGAGGGCACACTCTCTACACATTCGAACATAAACTCTAATTTGAAAGCTCAGGGCATTTCAATATTCTTTAATAATGTCCTAGAACTATTTTACAGCCTATTTTAGAGATAAGACAAATTAAAATTTATTTAAAACAGAAAAATAAAAATTGATATACTTTTAATAAAATTTATACTATTTTAAGCTAAAATTGAAAAGTAACAAGGTAAAAAGTAACAAGGTTATAGTAGTGATAAAGGAATGGCAGACAATTAGACAAAGACTATGAGTGAGTGAAGATTCAATAAAAAAAAAGTTATGATACGATTGAATGCAGAGATTTCGTGCATTTTTTAGTTAAAAAGAGTTTTGAAAATCGCGTGAATTCATTGAATTCATAGAAAAACGTTTTGATTCTATTTTTTGAATTCACTTTAAATGCAATTTTAGTCAATTGTTGATCACTTCATCTAAAGTAAGACTTCTTTTCGATTGAAAGCACTCAAAGCCAAGCGATGGCCACTTGTGCTGAAACAGACTTCGATTGCGAGCAATTCTTCAATAAAGAAGCGGTTAAGGAATGCGTTTGTAATGTATCTGAAAGTCCCGAGAGTTCAACAGAAGAGCCTCACAACGAATCCGACGAAACAAATGAAACAAAAATTGAGTCCAAATTGAGAGCCAATGAATTCCTTCGCAGACGTGACTCAGAAGACGATTTGTCCACTAAATCGGAGCCCAAGAATCAGAAAAAATCTGAAGGAAAATCTTCATCCAATGAAAAAGTGAGTGATTCCGTCCAACCGATCGCTTCAGAGACTAAAGAACCGGTGATTTGTCTCAACTCAACGGGTGATTCCATCAGTAAAACTCAGAACAAAAACCCTAAACAACAAACCCTAAAATGGACGGACCGACGGATTCGTAGGGAAGAGTTCAGCGAAGAGGTGTTTCAGGTGAAATGGGGAGAAGCCGTTGGTATCACTGATTCTAAGGGACGACCAAAACGTTTGGTTTCTCTTTCAGAAGTGAAGAATTATATTCCTCTGAAAATGAGAAACAGAAACGGATTTAAGTTTTTCTTTTCTTTGATTAACAATCGTTACCCACAAATGTTTCGCAAGTTTTCTCTGGACCGCCAGCGATGGCGAATGCGATACAATGTCTTTGTTGAGGGAATCTTTTCATCGTCGAGGAAAGTGGACACAATCCTTCATATGGGAGAAATCATACTTTACTTCGACATCGGAAAGAATATGACTCATCCCTTTTACACGAACTGTTCGTTTTATGCAAATTACAGACCTCTGGATCGAAGTGTTAATACCTCTAAACTGACGAAATTGATATTTCGTTTACACGATATCCTCACTTCTGATCTGATGCTTCAGCTCAAGTTTCCGGTCAATAATAAAGTTTTCAAAAACATCGATGGACTCCACTCTGAGTTTCTCGTCAGACAAAAGGATCTGATGAATGAGTTGCAGATCATTCGAAGCCGACAAATACTACCGTCGACTAAATGGCTGTCAATCGATCATAAAATGGGAAATTCGGCCAAAAATCCCGAATCAGAGCAAACGTCTGAACGAAAAAACGACAGAAAAAGGTCTGACAATCGTCGGCGAAGATCCGATCGGAAACGAGTGACGGAAAATAGAAATCCAAAAACAGAAGAGAGAGGTCGTCCCACTCCTGATAAAGAAATGTTGACCACTCGAAATGAAGAACAGCACAGCAAAAGAAATGAGTACAGAATCGATCAACGATTTGTCAATTCTGACAAAAGAAGACGTAATCCATCGAATCGAAGGAAAAGTGATCAGACTTTTGGCTCAAATCTTTATCGAGAAAAGTCTTCTAATTATAGCCATCAGTGGAGTGAAGATAGGAATCGATCGAAAAACTCTTCCCAACGAAGAAATCGAAACACTGAAAGAGCGGACGGACAGATGGAAGAGGTCGGATCACTCAGGGCTGGTCCCAGAGAAGACCATCGCTCGCGACCGAAGACAAGGCGTTAGTCTCGAAGTTTCGGATTCTTTTATTTCCATTTCAATGATTTTCAATTCGTTTTTACGGATGTTTTTTAAATTTTTTTTATTTTGTCTTTAATTTAAAAGAATTTTATTCAAATTCTAATTAATTTTATTTAATTTTATTAATAATTATTAAATGACTTAATGTTTGTTTTTAACATAAAATTTCACTTTTAATGTATAATTAGTTTAACGATTGTTAGCAATAAATTATATCTGTATTTCATTCATTTTGGAAACCAATTTAACCAATTTAACCAAATTGAGCAATTTGAGCAATTTGAGCAAGACCAAATTTTAGAAACTCTTTCACACAGAAACCGATTCCCTCTTTGATCCACTGATACAATACATACATTTAGACATTAATAGACAGACATTTATGGGTAATCGATATGCCATACATTTAGTGATATTTTATTGAACGTTTGAATTGAATTCTTTGAAATGACTGAAGAATAACCGCATTTACCAAAATCCAAATAAATTAACAAGCAACAAACCGGCTGCAGCTTAATTAGAATGAAGAGAGCCGACCACTCAAGCAAACCGGGGGTACCCTCACACTAGCCTTACACTAGCCTTACACTAACCTTACAGTAAAATAGAGGTAATAGAGGCCAACCTTTGAATAAGTTTATGACTTGTCATTAAAGCAATCTCTACACAAGTCATAAACTTAGTGAAAGGTTGGCCTCCATTACCTTTCTTTTATTCTAAGGTCCCCCCGGCCTGAGTGGACGGCTGTCTCAGTTCTAATTAAGCTACGGGAGCGTTTGCTTGCTAATTTATTTGGCTTTTGGTGAATGCGGTTATTGTCGTCAAATGAGTAACGAATCCGTCACGCCTTGTGTTGCCTCCAAAATGTAATACAGGAATCGCTTAAATACATTCACTTATCGTTGTCTACCCTTGAAAACTATGAGAACCACTTGAAAACAGTTTAAAAAGTTGAATGTCTTTAGCAATAGTGAGAACAGAGTAAGTGAGAGCCTCTTTTCAAATATTCACTTAAAGTCGAACTTTTCAACTATTTATCGATTCTAAGAATTGCCTAAATTTTGTTGACAAAAGAGCGCAAAACCTGTGCTCGAGGTATCAAATAGTGCTGTGCAGTGAAGGCAAACATTTTTCAAAGGATATGCGATAATCGCAAAAATATTATTTGATTTTATCTATTATTTGGCCAAAAAACTAATCATTTATTTTCCTATTTATTTGATTTAGTCGTTCAACAAAAAACTCCATTTATTATGATTTTTATGCAAATATAAAGAAGAGATAAACTGTTTATTCATAAATTGATTTTTTTGGGACAAAATTAGCGAAAAATTAAAATATATTGTCTGTTAGAAGTGTTGGATGTCTATTGTCTTCATTTCAAAGTTAATGACAGGCATTGAAGCGAAGCATTCATTAGAAGCAATTGAGTACAATCTGAGGCCAATAGCTATTTGGCGTCTCTTATCAGTAAAAGAAAATTACATTTTCTCTTATTGGGACTCAATGGCTGAGATAAAGACTCTGCGCTCAGCCTAAGCTTCCGTTCGTAATGTTTATCCCGGCGTAAAAAGTGTGTCCATTAAATATCGTCCACATTTGCTAATATGTTGACAGATAACAATACTGTCAACTACTGACTACTCACTACTCACTACTCTTCCCCTTATATACCATTTTGTGATTCTTTTTTTGTGACCAAAAGTTAGCCCTTCTCTAACGGAAACAAAATGCTGAGAGTATTGCTGGTTATGGTGTGCGGTATTTAAACGCTAATCTATAAATATAGTTAAGTTTTATGTTTGGACGCCTTTATTGTGATATTAAATAAAGTGTTTGTCTGAGACTTGCCTTTTGTTATTGTTTGAGTCGACACCCATTTTGTGATAAAAACTGCCGAATCAAAAGCTGTCAGAGAAAGTGTTTGAGGACATTGTGAATGCCAGTCACCGTTAGCATCATTTCCGGAATATCGTATAGTTTGTGCACAAACCGGGCTCTAACTGTAGGCACAGCAATAAGTCGTCGTCAGTCCTAATATAATAAGCGTTAAATGAAGAATCGGTGTTTGCGATACCCCTCTTGTGATTATTGGCTGCAATTCAATAGACTATTCCTATTATATTATACTTTATATTATTTCTATCGCACGAACTCTGCATTTGTTGTTATTATTGAGTATACATTTGATGGCAATACTCTTTGACAGACAAATACTGGCAAAAGACGAATATTGCTTTCGGTGTTGTATTCACTTATAATCCTCTGGTATTGCGTAAGGATTGCTAAAAAGGAACGACTGATAAGCGAGTGCTTCAAATAAAAGACGAACCAAACCAAACGAATAGACGAATCAAACGAATAGAAAGATGAGCGGCTCTACCGCTCTATCCAACCAATACTTACTGTCTATTATGTCTATTATACACAATTCATTCATCCCTTCGGGAGGTAGCGCTCAGATAAAGCATTTACAGGCATTTACGCCAATTTCCCCTCACATCCAAATGCAGTTTATGACCGCTCCGTCTCCAAGAGTGGATTTATTTGGCTGGAAGTTGTGATAAAGGATCAAGAAATAAGTTGACGCACTCGACTGAGACTTAATTTTTTGCGCCAAATCTTATATACATTAAAAGACGAACACAACATAACTAACAAAACTACTGAATGACCACACATTCACTCAATTCACTTCTCATTGGACTTCAAGTTCTCAATAATAAAGAAAAATAAAACAAAATGAGTTGAATATAGAGTTGTGTTCACTTGTGTTCACCCTTACAGACCTCTTTCTGGCATAACTTAATCTTTTGGAAATTTCAAAGAATTAATTATTTTGCCTCTAATTTCCGTCATTTAATGGTTTAGAAATAATAATAATTAGAAAATTATGAAAAAATATGAACACTATTAACACCAAAAATGACTAATTAAACGAAATTATCTCAACATTAACTCCAATAAAAAGATATGCCTCTCATTAAATGTATATCAAAAGATATTTTACTTTCACTTTCCTTTATTATTAAGATATAAACTCTATTCATGTTTTTTGTCAAATTATCTAGTATAATTTCGGAATGTACTACCAAATGTACGTTTTGTTAGCATTTCATTAATATTTTAGCCATAATTTCATTATATATACCAAAAGTCATTAATTTTATGGAAATTTATGTAAATTAATTATAGAATGAATTTTTGTTAAAAAGTTATTTTTATTTATATAACGATAACGAGATTTAACCCAAAATTAATTAATTTGAATATTCAGACACATTTGAATAGAGCTTAAGCCAGTTCATTCATTTATGTATATATGGCAACAAATGAATCATTACAATTATCATGGAAATTTTACCAAATTATGAAAACGTTTATCTCAAGTTTAAAGATCTTTAAACATAATTGTTGCTATTTTTCAAAATTATTTCCTTGCTTCATTAAATTGTTATCAAAATTTAAGATTATTTATAAATTTATTAATATTTTAAATCAGGGATGGCCAAAGGCGGCCGCTCCCAGGGGGGGGGTATACCACTCCATGGAC
>JAQFZM010000117.1:0-52530 GCA_034695785.1 Galumna obvia
AAATTATATTTATTGTATGTATAATAACCAATTATATTGAATAAAACTCAGGTTTATAAAATGACTGATATGGTTAAATAACCGATAGGGTTAACTAAATCCTCATCCCCGAACTGGTTAACGCTATCGGTCTTCGACTGTATATCGTTTCAAATCCGAATTTTCACTTCTCAGTAAATTAATAATACACAGATTATATTTTAATTGTGACACCATTTAGTCAAATATAAGTAAAACACTTGAAAAACATAAACATAAAAAGACTAAAGAAGTAAAGAAATGGAGGAATAGTTTCGCGCTTTTGATTTTATATATTCAAAACTGGTTTTACATCTACAGACCGTTGATTATTTAAAGAGTACTCTACCAAAGCTATGAAGATTATTTTAGTGCATTCAAAGGCAGAGGGATTAAAATTAAGATGAGATACAGGTTACACCGAATATTTAATCAAACAAATTATTGCATATTTACGAATGCTCCCGTCTGTCTCTCTCAATCAATTTCTGTATTAAACTTGTGATCACAGATCATATGAATGATTAGAGAGTAACCTGTACCGATAAAAATTTTAATCTCTCTACCTTTGCCTTTATTAAAAGATGATCAGAGATAATCCCTGTAGCCTTAGCAGCGTACTCTTTAAATAATCAACAGTCTGTATTTCTGGTACAACTATTTCGTTCCCTTCAGGCAATTCAAGGTTTAACCATATTTAAAGTAATGACAAACTTTTTAAAAAAGTTGTTCACTTATTTTAAATAAAATAAATATAAAATTATATAATTAATATAATACTATTTCTGATTTTCTTATTTTTAAAATTTTTACCTTATTTTTTCATTTAAACATTAAACGGTTTTTCTTTTGAATTAATATAATTTGTATGTTATTTGAGTTCTTTAATTGATTTAAAACTTTTTTCGCTTAAAAATATATATTAAAATATCTTTTCCAATAACTTCAGTCAATTATTTTTAATAAAGTTTAAAATTAAAGAATTTATAATAGTTTTTGTAGTTTAAATTATTTAATAAAATAGAAGTTGTGTTGCATTTAATTAAATTATATCTTATTATTTGATTCTTAAGGGAATTATTTTCATATTAATATTGAGTTCATACTTCGTTTTGAAACTTCTACCACAGTTTTCAATCAAACATTTATAAACGGCTTTTCTGTTGAAAAATAATATTTTAGTGTTGTTTTAGTTCAGCGAAAAATATTTGTTACAATTATTTTCATTACATTTAAATGATTTCAGTTTTAAATGAATTCTTTTTTTATGAACGATGAAAGAAGATTTTTGATTAAATTTTTTAAAACATCCGTTGATATCACATCTAAATGGTGTATATCCCGAATGAATTAATTTGTGTCGTAATAGATTTGATTTTAAATTAAATTTTTTATTACAATTATTGAAAACACAAATAAATTTCTTTATATTCAAATGAATTAATTTATGCCGATTTAGTTTTCCCTTTGAAATAAATTTTTTCTTACATCCACTGAAACGACATTTAAATGGTTTATATCCCAAATGATTATTTTTGTGTCGTTTTAATTAATATTTATTTATGAATTTTTTATTATAATTTTTAAAATCACAAACAAATTGTCGTTTATTCATATGTGACAATAAAATGTGATAGTCTAAATTATATTTACTTTGTGCTTCATATCGACATTTGGGCCAAAAACACTTAAACTGTTTATTATTAATAGTTTTCTCATTAAAACATTGAATTAATTGTATTTCAATCCGACAGTAATTCTGTGCACAACTCTTATAACTCACTACACAATCACTCAATAGTTTATTATTATTAAAATTATTTATAATTTGTTTCAGATCTGAATTATTTTTTCTTAATAAATTAATAATACCAAGATTATATTTTAATTGAGACAACATTTTATACAAAATTAAGTAAAACACTTGAAATTCATAAACATAAAGAAATCCAAAAATGGGGAATAGTTAAGGAATTTGTTTACATAGATAACTTTCATTTATATGTGGTATTTTAAATAAATATGACTTATTTTCTGCATCCCCTCTAATCTTAAGTCATATAAATAATACTTCATTATATCACATAATTTGTGTTTCATTAAATTAATATTTTTACACTTTTTAAGTAAATGATGTTCAGAAATTATATGCTTATCAAACAATAAATAAGATCACTAAATAAATATATGAGCTCTTAATTAGATAAATGCGCACAAATGTTTTTCAAGGATAAATCAAAAGTAGGAAATAAACTGATAACTATTCTTTATTTTTTGTTTTTGAAACCTTTACCTAAGTTTTCAATTAAACTTTTAAACTGCTTTTCTGTTGAATGAAAATACTTTTTTGTTGTAGTTTTAAACATATATTCCTTTCATATTTACGTTGAGATTATATTTAGATTTAAAACTTTTACCACAGTTTTCAAACAAATATTTTAACGGCTTTTCAAACTAATGTCTATTATTTATATGATATTTGAGTTTAGTTGAAGTGATGAAAGATATGCTTATGATATGTAACGTGAGTTGGCTCATTAAACTTAATCATACAGTGTGATTATAATGGTGTAAGTTTAGATTGTTAATAACTTGTTTTGGGGTTTACAATCTAGGGATAATAATGGTGTAAGTCTTATAACGGTAGGGATTATAATTGTGTATTGACTGTATTGCCGTTATAACGCAGATTAACACCTAAGGCGCTTAACCGGGAGTAATGACGGAAAGGGGCGCCTAAACCCGCATAAACGACATATTTTTTAATACTTATGAGAATTGCGCTATTGTGTGAAAAATTTTACTTCTTTTAAACTGAAAACTTCATAAAAATATAAATTTTATTTAAATTTACGATGGTCACGCTCACCTTGACAAGGGATAGGAGAAAAAGGACAAAGGGATGCCAAGGCATTCGCCCCTTACTTTTGGAATTTATTTTACACAAAACAAAAAGAATTTAATATATTAAATAAAAATTATTTTTTTAATATAATTTAGAATTTTTTAATAAGACTAAACTGCACTATACATTTGCCATATATCTTGTCCATTCCTGAGATTGGGGGGATATTCAAAATGGCAGAAAATTGTGTCCTAGGTTGTTTTATAGTTATTTTCTTGCATTTATGCGTAATAATTTCCAATCGGAATAAAAGGCTTTTTAGGTTCTTTTTATCTCATTCATAAATATTACCAAAAATGAAATTTTCCAACCATTGTTTAGTCCCAAATAAAAATCTGAGTAAATTTATTGAACGTATTAAAACTACCAAGTTTATTTGTGTAAAAATGGATAAATTTGATTTTAATCAGGAAGAAATACTTAAATATTAAATCATTAGATTCTCGAAGAGAATACTCAGCTTTAAATTTATTGCAAAAAATACGAATTAATTTTCCTATTATTAACAAAACTGGAAAAAATATTTATATTTTCAAAATACTAAACGAAACGGAATTTATTAGAACCTCATTAATATATATTACAAACTTCTGATAAATTATTTTTAAACTTTTGTATAAAATTATTTAATTCACTGGCGTTTAAATTAAGAGATAACGAAAAATATTTTAATTATTTAAATCTCTTTAATAATTTGTAAATTTTTTTTTAAACACTTGTTTACAATAAGTTCATGCACGGCACTCCCCCCTAGGCCGTGAAAATATTGTAACACAAAAATGCAATAAAAAGCTGACCCCTTCTTAATATTCTTATTTATTGAGCTAGTTCCAATTTTTTTCCCGAATTCTAGACTTAAAATTTAATTTTATTAAGTTATGATTTTGAATTATTTTCTAAGACTGTAAACTAAACCTCACATATCTTGCCTATCCCTGAATCAGTGATGGCCACGGTTTTTAATACATATTACAGTCTTATAAAATAATTCAAAATCAGAGCATTAAAAAAACAATTTTTATTTAAAATATTAATCTATTTTATGTCTAGAATTAGAGAAAAATTTCAAATTTGAGCTAGCTTAAAAAATAAGAAAGTTAAGAGGGGGGTATAGCTTTTTATTGCATTTTTGTACTACAATTTTTCGTGCCTCGGGGGGGTACCCCTATACCCCCCTCGTGGCCATCAGTGCCAATTACAGTGAAATCCGTTTATAACAAGCCCGGATATAACAAGTCCCCGCTTATAACAAGCCAATTCTCAGGAAAGGGAACCAAATATGTTTTTTTCTTTTATAAATGTGTCGGATATAAGAAGTCCTGTCCTTTTTTTTCTCTAGGAGGGGGTACCTGACTTTTCGTCACAGGGGGGCATTTTTCCAAATTTTCGGCTTCAGGGGAATTATTTTGGAATACCACTTCCCTATTGGCCATGTCAGCTTAAAATTTATTATTAAGTTTTTATTAAATAAATATAAAACCCATAGTTGGAGAGTTCTTGAAGAGTCTTACTCAAGAACAATACTTGATAATCAAGAAAGAGTGGTCACTCTACGTATATATCCATTAAATAGATATTTGAAGGATCGCTTAAATAATTAAACGATTAAATAATTTCTGATAAATTTTGGAAAACCGTTGCGCAACACTTTCTGAAACTCCTATTAATTTGGCCTTAAATTCAATTTTCAATGAAATTAATGCAATAAATTTTACTTTAAAATTGAATATATGTTTGCTTTGCAATTAAAAGGTAATATATCTTGCTAACTTAATTGACTAAATCAATTATAGAATACTAAATTTTGTTTACTAGCATGGTAGTTTCATGATAGTAGCTAACTTGAATTTAAGTGGAAAGTATATTAAATTTAGCATGAACAATCAGTGACTTATGTCTAAAACTTATGTCTTGATTTAGTATCGGTAGAAATGTTAGTCGAAGTGATATTTTTTATAGAAAGTGAATTGTCATAAGTTTTAACACATCTCTGACAGTGAATGTAATAAATATGTGTCGACACAAATAAAAACAATGTAACAGAAGTGAGGAAAACAAAAGTAAAATTCAATTTGTTTTAACACATCTTAAGAATTGTGTTGAGTTAGACTTTGTTTCGATGACATATTTCAATGGATGACAATTCGTTAAAAACAGAGTAAAAAAGTTTAATTTTCTTAACATCGAAATTATTATCTCTTTTGAGAACGACTTCCATTCCATCCAATTTTGTTGTGAACTTTAGAGAAACACATTTTTCTACTTTTTTTGTTCAAATTTAGAGGAAAAAATTATATAACTTTTTTTCATTCAGTAGTTTATCATTCTTTAAGACAAGTTTTTGATAGAAAAATAGAGGGGAGAGAGAGGGAGAGAGAACTGGAGAGAGTGGGATATTCTCCAGAATAGATTCTAGATTAGTGTTCCTGTTCTTGGAGTCTGTGAACCATTAAAACTATCGGTTTTTAACTAAAATAGAAGAGAAATGTTTGGTTCAGATATGTTTTATATCCCAGAAATTATTGTTGGACTCAAACGACATACGAATTTGTTGTGTCATTGTCTCAGTTGTGGCAATAGATGTGTCTCTCAACAGCTTTTGAGAGTCACAACCAAAATCGAATAATCAGTTGAATGGATATAAAAAATATATAATAAATCATAAATTTTCAGTTATATGTCATTAACTGACAAATTGTTTAGTTTTGGGGTCAGAAAAAAAGTTTACATTATTTTTTTGGTTATCAAAACTTGTGATATAATTCTTCTACAGATATGTGGAAGTCCTTCATTCCATTAGATGACTGTCTAAAGATTGACATAACTTATAGCCTTAAGTTGATGTTAGTTCCAATCAATTACTCGTTCCTTAAGTCTAATTCAATTATTTAATCAATAAAAGAATTTGATTCAGTACTTAAGAGACATTTGCAAGGCTATCATTAGCTTGCTAATACTATTTAGCATTTGCACTAATAAATGTTTTAAATATAAAAATCACCATGCTTATCCATTATAATCATTGAGCTCTTATGCTCGACTCAATTTGATTTATCCGTTTAAGAGTTTCATTGATTAAACATTTGCCCTAAATTTGTCAAATTGTCCATGCTTAATTGAATCAAAGCAGGCAAAAATTAAATTTTCAATATTTGCTCATTTATTTTGTAGTCTCACAAACATCGAAGAACAACAAAAACAAAGTACCCGTAATTGTGTTCATTCACGGAGAGTCTTACGACTGGAATTCCGGTAATGTTTACGACGGGTCTATTATGTCCAGCTTTGGTCAGGTGGTTGTCGTCACTCTCAACTATAGACTTGGAATTCTAGGTATGTCTCACAAACTTATCTCAATTTTATTAGATTTTAGGGAATATTTTTAATTGAAATGAAAATAACTTTTATTTTCAATTAAATGTTTAAATCGTTTTAATTATAAGAATTTCATTTCAATTAAAATTTTAATCCAATTATTTGCAACAAAGAAGTATTAATGCGTATTCTGTGTGAAAATGCCATCATTAGAAACATTGAGCAAATTGTAATAGAATTTAAAACTAATCCTATTTGAGAGCAAATAATTTGAGGCAATTTTTTCTTCTTCTCAGTCAACACTTTCACCGAAACAAAACTATTTTATTAGAGAATAGTAAGCATTAGTATTGCCATAAAAAGGCGAATACAGAGCAATGAGAGCTCAGTTCTCACAACAGTTTTCGCAATCATTTTACGTTCAATGGATGCACTTCTTTTTCTATGGCTTTTTCTATGGATCCCTCTCTTGGAAAACATAACACTTTTGCCATGAGTTTAATCTTTGGCTCACTTTTATTCTTTACTGAGACTCAGAATAGAAGCCAACGAAGTAGAAGAGTTTAAACATTTATTTTTGTAGATATCATGAATTATGTCAGAATAAATGGCTGACAACATCTGTTATGCAAACGCATCGATTCGTTATATGCCGTCCAATACATACATTTAGTCTACTCTCAGTTTGTTATCTGTTTTCATTAGTTTTGATAATAGAGAATAACTTACAAAAAATGGGAAATAAATATTCAAATATCGGGTAATTTATCACTAAATTTGTGATTACTTTAAATTCTCAGTTCATTTCATTTTATTAGACGTTTCCAATCGATTATATATTCAATTGATTTTCTTATTTGATATTTGACTCAATAGAATATTCTCTCTTTAATAATAAAATCAGTTAATGTCAACATTTATCAAACTTTCATCAAATATAACTGATCTTGTTGATCAATTTCTGAGTTATAAAGTATTTTTTGGACAGGATACATTAAATTTTACACCTAGAATAAATAAATGATGGCCACTCCTTAAGGTGATGACAGAAATAGCAATAAAATAATTTTTTGATAAATAAATCTATCGATTGATATAAAAATTACAAATTGAAAACCATTACTGGACAGGGATTAAATAAATGCGAAGAAATGTATTAGAAGTGAATGTATGTGACGTAACCAATCATTTATATAAAAACAGATATTACTTATGACTACTTCAACCGATAAACAGATCCCAAGAACCGATTCTTAGAGATATCGAACTTTAAGCTCTACTTTTGTGGCGATGACTTGAATTTTCAATTAGATTTCACATAAATATTGGATATCCTGTAAAATAGTGGGCCAATAGTGAGCCAAATGTGACAAAAATAATATTTATAACGCCATTAATCTATTAGGCGTTAATGTCATCGCCAGTCATGAAGTGGCGGAAGACTCTTCTGGCAAATGAGTGCTATTTTATCTCTGGACTAATAATAATGTGTCAGCAAATATGGAGAGATAGGACTAACACAACATCGACTCCGTTTACAACTAATACAATCTCTCTCTCTCTCTCTCTCTCTCTCTCTCTCTCTCTCTCTCTCTCTCTCTCTCCCTGCTTAATCACCAAGGAACTAAAAATAAAAGTCATGGAATCACAAATTGTTAGTGTAATCATAAATTTATTCATTGAGTTTACAAAAGCGGATAATTAGCCATGATAATTTTACAGCAATTTATTTTTCAATTGCAATCAACGCAAAGAAAATATTAATTTAATTTGAATTATAATCGGTTTAAGGAATTTGTGTTCAAAAGTCATTCTTAAAACTGATTGTATGAATTCGAGTTAATTTATATCTTTTCCATAAAATACTCGTTTCCTTAAATACAAAAACTTTTCAAACTATTAAACAATTCTTGTTTTTAAGAGTTTTTATGGCAAACATTACGTAAAACACAAAAGAAAATATCAATAAAAGGTTTGGCACATCTGAAAAGCGTAAATCGCAAATCGATTGAATCGTTGAAATGTAAATGAAGTCATTTTATAAAATTAATTTCTTTGACAACACTTTAATCGATAATTTTGTTTTTTGCGAAATACAAATCATATGATTACTATTTATTGTAATATTAGAATCAATTCTGACATAAATACATTTCTTTAGTAATATATTTAGCCAATAAAAATTTATCAAATGGACTAGCAACTTTTACAAATGTTACAAATGAAATAACAGTATTTAATATTCAAATACTTATATTTAGAAACTTTTTTCTTATAATAATTTATTAAAATCTATAACTTTTCGGATGAATTGATGTAATGATTGTCAATAAAAACATTTTATAATTCAATTGAATTTCTTTTAATATAATTTATTGTTTGTAGAAAACAGTTATCGGATCAATAACTCAATCAATGAAATCAAACTATCGCTCATTAATATTAATGAATTGATTTGATTTTAGCACGAATATAGTCACTCCTTAAGATAGAAAAAAGTAACAAGACAATTAAAAATGATTGCACATCAATTAACAAAGTTTTCAATTCATTTCAATCTATTTAATCAATTGAAAGGTAAGACATTTGGCAGAAATCTATGACTTAACTAAAAGAGGGTTAAACTGAATCACAAATTATCGAAAGTCATTGATTGGATACGATTTGAAATGCCTTCTAAACTAAACACCGATTATATGAAAAATACTTTACTTCAGAGGAAATAAAAACAAGTTTAGAGAAAATAAAAGTTGCGATGATTTCAATGATTTGAATAATTTTAATAATTTTATAATTTTGTAATTTTATTGCCGCCAATAATATAATGTATTAGACGTTAATAAATCTTAGGTCTGGTTTTGATATTTAAGTTTATGAATGTTTCACAACTTTCTTCAAATGGAAGAGTCAGTGATTATCCATTGAAACATGACTTGAGCTGAACTCTTGCCGCAGGTTATGGTATGACGGCATGAGTTAACGAGTGGACCACTTTATTAAAGAGCGCTAAGAACTCTAAATTGAAGGCTGGGCTAAAGCCAACACTACTAAACAGTATTAAACTTAAGAAAAAATGTGAAAAAACGCCGATTTGTACAGCAGTTGAACATTTGGCGACTACTGCGGACAGCTATCACTTCATATTAAATGGTCTGATCCGTCAAATTTGGTTCCCATTCTCCAAACGGCGGCTCTTTGTGTCACACCTTTAAAAATGTGAAACGTTTTTGAACGCCCTTTCCTCTCATTTTACTCAATATTTTCTCCGGTATTTTACGACAGGTTTTCTGTTGAAAGCGTTGCTCTTTCCGTCAATAATACGATTGAAAATTAGTGGGAATTAGTTTCGATATCTGAACCCTATTATGAAACTTCAAACATATTAAGAACCTCTATTACAACCTCTACTACAACCTCTCCCATAACATAATAGTAATAAACATATATTTCAAAAAAATATTACCCATTATTTCAAACAACAATAGATAAATGCCGTCAAAGAAGAAGATTCACATCAATTCAAAGACAATAACCTTTTTCTGACCAAAACTAATATCACTTCGAAGTCTTTTTTTTAATATAACTTTTTTTTATAAAAATTTTTACTTTTTGTGCCAAAACTATCAAAACATTAATAAAAGCGGAAAATATTATCAAAAATAAGTGTAAAAGTGTTGTCTCTAATAGCAAGGTACTATTTTTTGGTTTAAACCTTTTTTACACCACTTTTTAGAATTTTAATACTTAAATGTTGTGTAAAATAACACAATTTTAACTAAATTGAGTTAAAACCATAAAATATTATTAACGACTAATTAATAATTAGTTAAACAAATTAAAACTCAAATTTAAAAATAAAAAATAAACAAAAATTAGTTAAACAATGATTTAATAAAACAATTTATGATTTAAACTATGATTTATATGAAAAGAAGAGACAAAAGTATATGAATGGTATGAATGTTAGTGTCAGCCACTGGTCAATGAGTGGTCACCTACAGGTCAGTGAATGGTCAGTGAATGGTCAGTGTTCAGCCCCCGTGAAGGGTAGAAATGAAAAGAACGGTATCATTAGGTTTGAGCTGATACTGGTTTTGTCCCAATAGTTCCCAATCGATATCATTGATGAGAACCAGAATCCCGGGGCGGACACTATCGCCGCTCACAAAAAGCTCTGGTCTTTCCTTCAAATGATTTGTTTTCAAACAATCGATTAATTCCTTTAAATCGCATTTTTTGTCACCACTTTTGGGAAGTTTTACAGTCAGTCGCCTCTCATTTCCAAACAATAGTTCTGTTCCACCGCTCAGTTCAACCGACACCTCAACCACTGCTTCGCTGGAATCAGACATTCTATAATAAATTAATGATAATATAAATGACAATAAATGGCAACAATTGAAGACAATTTAGTGAAGACGTGACCAAAACAAAAACCGATCTCAACGTTTGTTTTGTTTATTAAAAATCGTTCAAAATATTTATTGAATCGTATCATATAAAACATATGAGAAAAGGGAACAAATATTTCTTTTGTATTGAACTCTATTCTGAACACACTTTTATGATAAGTTGTGCCCTCTTTTGTTAATTTCATTACAATTGTTTTTCAGTGATTTTCAGTGATTAACCAATAGATGTCGCAAATGTTCCCAAAATTTAGAGGTTTTGCTGAAAAGATGTATCGTTTGTGTGAAAAGAGATGTCACTTCTTTCGCTTTCAATCAATTGAATATATTTTTAAATAAAAGTTTTAAATATTTCATTTAACATATTTTAAATGTTTGCTGATATTCATTGATATTTATTATTAGCAAAGAATTTACATTTTAGACAATTGTAAACCTCTTATAAACTATAAAAACCCAAAAACTTATTGAATACTCGATTATAATCTAATAATTTGGAGAATTTATTGAAAACAAGTTATTATTCTATTCAACATTTTATTGCAAAAAAATCACATTTTATTACTAAATATTAATATTTAATGTATTAATAATATAAATAATTAAATAAATAATTAAATAAATAAATAATTAAATATAAATAATTAAACAGAAACTAATAAATTCTAATTAAATCGGAATGAATTGTAGATCAAAAAGTTTATAGTATTTATAAAACAGCGATAAAATGGAAGTATTTTATTATACAATTAAATGAGAATAAATTCTAGTTTTGAGCCTTATTTCAGGATATAGTTTTAACTTGTTCATAACTTCAAACACATATTTTAAGTTTTCATCAAACTATAAACTGAAGAAAATAATTTCTAGTATGTGATTCAAACTGGGAACTTTTAGCTTAATAAAATTTACCTTGATGAATTTTGTAAGAATACAAACAGATTTTATAAGGATTTACTTTAAAAAGTTAGACATTTCCAGATAATATTGCCATGATAAGTTTATAATTTATTAATAATTTCCTTATTCTATAACTTAAATAAAGATTTCGATGGATTTCGATAAGAAAGAAATGGTCGACGAAGACCTTATCTGCAGTATTTGTGTTAAGGTCTTGGGAGAGACCTTCAGATCTTATTGTGACCACAACTTCTAACGGAAGTGTTTATCGACAAAAGACTTAACAGATGAGGCAGTTATGTTTCCCTCTTTTGTAGGCATCCATTTACCACAATTAGTGAGTCGTCTCAAACTGAGTGCTCACTTATAATCGGGAATTTATTTTCGGTTTCAGAGATATTATGAGAGAAAAACTGTCCGTTGAAACGGATTTTGATTTTTTCCTTACGATTTGTTAAATAAATTTTAAAGTTTACTCTAACTCTAGATATGATTCATTAGTCAATTGTGATTTTCATTACATCACAACTCATCCAAACAGTGGTTCAAAGATTTATAAAAAGAAAAAAATAAAAGTTCGACCAAAAGAAATGATTGAATTCTTCACTTCTCTATATTAAATCCATTGATTCAAAATAATTGTTTATATATTTTCAGATTTCATTTAAATAATCATTGATTTACTCCTAATGTTTGTATGAAATGTTTATATGTTTGTCAAGAATTAGACAAAAAATAGTTCATTTGATTTCTAAAACTTTTGTTATTAATAGAAATAAGAAAATGTTTTAAATCCTTTTGAAACTATCAATACTTTTGATTTACTTTTAATTTAATTAACATCATAATAATCATAATCATGGTCAATTTAATGGTCAATTTTCTAATTTTTTATACAAAATTCTTAATTACTAAATTTGATGAATAATTGTTTAGAATTTATTTGAATTATTAACTCTCTTTTAAATACTTTCAAATTTACTGAACAAGTATTTAAATGATCAAGTATATTTATTTTAAATAAAGAATTTTGATACCGTATTTCCACACAATTTAAAAAAATTAAGTTTAAATCTATTATTTTAAAGTTTCATTAAAATTATTGATAAATTAAAGCATTTCTGTAGTAAAATTGACTTAATTCCTCATGTATACATGCATGTTGTTGTTTGTGAGGTAATACGGTATATAAATTTTCTATTAATATCTAAATTGGAATTAAAATGTAACAAGTTTATTTTATTAAAAGTTAACAATAAATGATGCAATCATACAAGAGTTGTGCATGGTAATAATCTGATTTAATTGGAGCGGAACTGTTATTATTTATCGCAAACTATAATATTAATAAAAAGATGATATTCGAGGGAAATAGCGGTCAATATTAGCGTTAATAAGAGAGTGGTTTATGAGATCCGTCAGACATCCGTCAGAGGTTTAGCCTTTGATAGCATTCATATAATTTGCAGTCATTTTCACAGAATTTGTTATTCATTTTCATTTTGGGAAAAGTTATATATTTTTACTGCTTTTTATCAAAAATAATTGCTCTTCGCTTAACAGCAAAGCTTTTGCTTCAAATGAAAACGACTACAACTTATCAAAAAGAAGGGATCAGAAGAGCTGTCGGGTCTGATCAGAAGCAAATCTTTCATCCATTGTTTGTATGGTCTCCGGAGAAATTAGCGCTTCAGTCATATCAGTCATTGCAGTTATGGTTCAAACCGTTAGTAAAACACTTGTTCTCCTAAACACTACAACTTTATTAAGAAAGACATCGTTTCGATTAAATATGTTGTGTTTCAAAACACTGTTTACCCGTTTAACAGATACTCGCCATCAGTTGAGTCGAGTCGAGTGGAATGGCTTCAGATTAAAACACTTTTCCATTTGAGAGTTAAGTAATAAATTTTCGTTTCATATGAATGGTTGACGTAATGATCACAAATCAAATCAAATAAAAGTAATGGAAATTTCAAAAACACATTTCCTTTCACTTATTAATTATGATATGTTTGTTTGAAACAATGAAAAATGTTGCATGCTAATTACAATACCATATACCAATACTAATGTTCGCACAACGCTCTCAGAGAGTCGGCACAGGATATTGTATTTGTGTGGTCACAGTTTGTGAGAACGCAAGTAAATACTTAGAAATGAACTAGAACAACTATAACTAATTCAATGAACTTAAATATAGGAAAAATACAAAAGAATTCACATTTTAGAGCTCATGATTTTAATGAATTGTCAATCAATTGACAGATATTTTTGTGCAATTATTAGTTAGAAGTGATAAATGAAACGATAACCTAGAGCATTGAGCTTAGAATATAGAGTAAATAGCATTAGAGGAATACTTGAATTAATTATAGCGAAGTCATCAAAGAAGTCATCAAATGATTTATTTATTGGAAGCGATAAATATTTGAAACGAATAACTCTTTAAAATTGTATTTTCTTCGCCTTCGGATGTCTTATTTGAAATCACTTTTGATATCAATTTTCAAAAGAGCGGCAAAAAAATGCAAACAAATATTGAGAGAACAGATAATTAATGGAAGAATAGAATGAATGCAAAACTACTTGAAATGAGTGGAGAAAACAGTGACTACTTTTAAGTTAAAATTACTATAAGTCAGTCAACAGTCAGTTCATTGATGAGAGGGTTGGACCGCTTTGTAATTTACTGACAGAAACGTTGTTAAGCATATTGTAATAGACATTGATGTCGACCCATTCACTACTATTTTACTACACATGAGTTGAGCTTTCATTTGAACCGAAGCCGAACCGATGTTTGTTTGAAGAAAACGATTCATACGATTCGGTGTACTTTTCGGAGAAATAATTCGCATTCAGTTGTGTTGTGAGGCCTCAACTTATTTCCAGAATAGCAAAAAAAGATCCGGAAATAGGGCCGTCTCCTCACCGATAATCAATGTTAATGACGACTAACTCATAATTTTCTTATCTTTAACTTACCTTCAATTCACTTAACTTTGGTTTTAGGACTCAAACCATACTTTAAGATACGAATCAAACGCTCAACAAATTGTCGAAAATCTTAAGTAAATAATGAATAAATAGTTAAAAAATATTCAATTTTAAGATTCGAAATATAAAATGATTTCTTAATCTATAAATTAATGGATTTTTTCTTAAATAAATTCCTGAGAAAAAAATTAATCTAAAAATATGGTTAAACAGAGAACTCGTTTGAAAAGAAATTAATTCTTAAATTTTTTCAGTAATTTATTAATTATTTATTTAATTACATAACACTGTCTGTCATTATATTAAAAATGATTTTTTACTCCATTTTCTCAAAAAATTATCATTTAGTGAATGAATTAATTTAATTTGAACTCAAATATAATCTCATAATATATTAGTAAACATAATCTGATTATAGGACATCTTATCTCTGATTTTCGTTTCAATAAAGAAAAGTCTTATTTTTCTAAATCTTTAAAACGAATGAATGAATGAATGGATTTCTTGCTTAAGAATTTCAATAATTGTGATGGATATCCACTCTTTTCAAAGTCATAATTTTCATAAATTAAGCCATAATTATGAGTGTTTGGATCGATAAATATATTCGTAAAATGTCTTTTGATTTAATCGTGATATTAATTCGCATCAGTTATAACAAGATTTAAATTACGAGTCACTCATTAATTTAATTATATGCAAACTATAAGAGAGAGCTATAAAGGAGTTCATATGAAAAGTTCATTTCTTATAGTTTATGCAAATCTAATGGAACGCACTATTAATATAATTAATTTATTCTGGTAATTCTTTTCTTTGATTATCATTATTCAAAGTGTAAAATACGGTAATATTGAGTAATACTTTTAAGATTTCTTATCATTTTTATAGTCAATTGATTTAATATTTTTGGTCTTATTTTTCAGTTTTCGAGTATACGTTAAGAGCAATACTTTTTGCTCTTTTTTATGTCATTATAGTATAAATGGCTGTAAAGTGGAGTCATAACAAGTCATAGACCACCCAAAACAACATTTTAACCAAAATTTTATTAAAACTTTCATTTTTTAACTTATTATAGACTCAATAATAAAATATATTTAATTATTATATCATTTTGTCTCTTAAAGTAAAAAAATGATTTCTTAATTAAACACTATTTTAATAAAGAATTAGTTTATTAAACAAATATTAATAAACTAATCGATTATATTTACTTTTAGATACTATTGTCTAAAGTCAATGAGCTTTAAATTTATCTTAAATAGTTAAAAAAATCAAATATCAAGATACTTGTTAGGATTTTCAGTTAAAATTTATAATTAATGTTAAGGAGAGGGCAATGTTCTTGTTAATAATCGATTACATTTAGTATTAGATTTTTTTGTCTAAACCGAAAGTAATGACGATTTAAACGAAAAAAAGGTCTTATCTTAAGTTAAAATTTTTTATTTAAAAATTTCATAACTTTTCAATTGTCTCATCGGAGGACTAAATAAATGAATTTCTAATTATTTTCGAAAAGTATTTGACTTTAAGTTTGTTTATTAAAATCAATTTAAGTTAAAACTATTCGAGTCAAAAGTGTCGAGATTTTTAAATAAGATTATTCTGTCAAACTTTCAATTGAAACTTGATACTTTTATGGAATTTCTAAGAAAAACTCATTGATTTAATCTTTTCTACAATTCATAAAACCTTTTAAAAAACACTTCAAAACCAATTTAAAGTTCATTTCATTTTTTTCTAAACTTAAAAAAATGAGATTTTTTTTGGTAATAAACACTTAAAAATGATTCCCAGTATTTAAAAACGATTAAAATAGTATCCGATTAGTTTTGTCAAATTGTTTTTAATCGGTGTTATTAGTTTATCTTGATGAATTGACAATTCAGAATTGTTTTTATCGGATATTGTCAGATTCAAAGTACATTAGCAAGATAAAATTACTGATTGACTCAGACATAATGACTGAGGAAAATCTCAAATCATTGGAATTATTTTATCGTTTCTTTTTGGTATTCATCAGTCATTTCTATAAGTTTTCCATTAAAGAGTGCACATGACATTTGAACCCTATCCTTATTGAACCCATACATGTCTTTACATCATTTTGTGAATATTCATCAAAACCTGATTGAGTGTAAAAAAATGAAAATTTATTCATTCGATCGAAATATAAAATCCAATAAAAGCGAAACATTGAAAGTCATGTCTCCTTCGGTTTGAGTGGCGCACAGACTATAGATAATTGAATGGACGCCAAAATTGCGACTACTTATGCAATCTTTTAGTTAAGATAAAACAATTTTTTATTGCATTAACTTTTTTATTGTGATTATTATTAAATTACATTTAAACCAATTTGTAGTAAATGCCGACTCAATTAAGATAATAAAAATTTTAATTCTAACCGATTTTCAAAAACAGATTAATTGGATCTCCAAATGCTTTACAGATAACTCTAATAGCTTTTCAAAAAAACAAACATTAAATGCACTAAAGAATGGTTTTTCCTCAATAGTTAATGGAAATAATGTCGATTTCACAGCAAATATTTTCCATCAGTTTATAGCCGACAATAAAAAATAAATTTCTGATGCATTTATTTCTTTAGCATAAATTAAAATGTAGTCAAAACGATCACTACTTCTTATGGAGCAAACATTGGAACAACCTTTGGAACAGCCATTCGAGTCGCCAATAGAGTCACCAAATGGGGCACTCTTTTAACTCATCCCGGATTTTAGACGCGACTGTTCCTCATCACTAACATTAAGTCCAGTTATTATTGACTTTTAATTCTTCTAAAATGTGGTCACAATTTTAAGTTAAGTATCTCTAAAAAACAAATATTTTAATCCTTTTAAATGAAAAATATATATTTTAATTGAATAAAATAGTATAGTAGAAGTCCTGGATAACTTTTAATTTAGTCATTTTTTGGTTTATTTTTAGGGAAATTTAAAAAAAGTTATGTTATTAAAAGATTTCCAAAACTAAAACTTAATGGTTTCAAAATTGATAAAATAAATTTAAATGATAACTTATTCTGGTTATAAATTAATGGTGAGGACATCAATAGCGCATAACTACTTATTTGAAGCAAGTTTAAGCAAGGACCATTTTAAAGCAACACTTCATTTGTTATCAGAGTTGAGGAGAAGCGCATGTTTTGAAAAATTTGAACCAAAAGTCAAATTCTCTTAAAATGAAATAAATATTGAATTTGAAATAAGAGTCGAAGTCTTTCTCAATGGTTGTGGAATCGGCACTTTCTGATGTCGTTCCTTATCATTGAGTCTTTGTTCTAATACTGACTTATGCTGTGCTACTCGAGCCTATCCTGGTCTGGGTCTAACCTGAGGCCATGTTTTGGTTGAGAGTAATTTTCTGGCTTTTTAGCCTCTTTAGCCTCTTTTAGGCTCTTTTAGCCTCTGATAGGCATCACATCAGCGATGTTTGAGTCAACGCTTAGATTGAAATTAAATGACATTTGAGTGCCATTTCTCGAATAACTCGTCTCTGAAAAGCTTTTTTTGCAAAACTACTACAAGTGCTCACAAGTGCTCTCATCAAACACACCATTCATTTATGATCCACAAATAGGAGAAACAGAGGGGAGAAAGTCTTTCAAAGAGAGAGTCAAATGAGAAAACTGGTGCACATTAACTATTAAATGCTTGGCCTCCGAGCCATCACTTATACATCTTTTCAATACTAATTCCTCTTCAATTGGTTTGAGTCCTGAATTGGTATTAGTTCTGAAAATACTTAATATTCGGCGTTTAATTCAAGCGTTTGTCTCTCAGATAATCCACTTATGCTTAAAATGCATACATTTTAATGACGTTTTATCTAAATATCAATTCTCGCATCAAATTTTCGCAAAATTACGAATAAAAATAGAAGAAAATGAATTTCTCCAAAACAACTGACAATTATTACTTCCAGAGTTTATTCAAAACATTAATTAACTAAACATTTAAAGAAACAGTCATACAATTAGTAGTAATTTCTGTTCGTTTGGCGAAATTCCTTCAAAACGAGTCAAAGAAAGTCTCAAACGTTGTGTATATTAAATGATTATATATTGAGATAAGAGTTTTCTTTGAAAAAAATCGTACGTAAAGTATAATTAACTGAAGTATTTTCACAATCATTTAATATCATTGAATCAAAACTAAATATGTTATTACGTTAATTGTTTTTCGGCTAATATTTTGCCCATTAATGCGAATTTCGAGTTTCAAAATGAAATCCGTTTTTCAATTCTGAAAAACCTTTTTTAATGATATTTAAACCTTGAATACAATATTTAAATTATGTTAATAGATATTATACTTTTGGGCTCAGATTATATTAATTATGATCATTAAAGGCGTTGTTTTTATAGACCAGTCATTTACAGCTCAGATTCAAATCATTTGATAAAACTAACAAAATCTGAATCAAACGCTTAAAACTATTTTTTACTATTATTTTGTTCTAAAAAAATATTATTTTAGAAATAAATTAATAACTATTTTCTCAAATAAATCAAATGATAAGAAAATGTCATAAAATTAAATATCAATTTAATTATAACTCGAATAGATTTAATGGTGACGATAGTTAAACATTAGTGAAAGGGAACACCGATTGTCGATATATTTAATTTGATTGCACTCACAATAAATATATGACCGGTTTTTAATAGTAAACTCATTTTTGATGATCGTTTAAATATGCATTTTATTGCGTTAGCGCTCAGAGAATACATGATTTCGTTTTAATTTTTAGCAAATTAGTGTTCTGTGCTGTGCTCTGCTCTCCTGTGTTGTGTTGGTCAAATTCTATCCACTTCTGATGGTATCCCTGTGTGTGTCTACTGAAGAGTTGTGCTGAGAGCAGGTGTGGTCCATATGCTTTCATGCATAACAACTGAGTGCTGATAAAAGCCAAACTAATTTTACGCGTCAAAGACTATTCTATGCTCAATGAATGACTGATCAAAAACATTGAATATCACCAAATGAGTGACTCAAGTGATTGCAATTGAGTTAGTCCACAGTCACTTAGGGTTAACCTCGATTACAGTCAGCCAATCGACTAATCGCTTCAATGACTCTCTCTTTAAATCAATTGAAAATTCACTTCAAATCAAAATAAAAAACGAATAGAAAATCAATTAAAACGATTTTTCAAAAATAATAATTGTTTTGTTTGAGTCAATACAAACATATTTTCATTGGATATCAATGAAAAGCATTATTTAAAAGAATACTAAAAACATAAATCAAGGAATGGATTCTTTTATTGAATGTTTTGGTTATGTTTTCAGTAGTGGTTATTAAGCGATGGTAATCAGGCTAATAGTTATTGTTTCTCCGGTGACTTTACTCATCAAACTATGGTTGAACTAAAAAAACGTTAATCTGTTTAATGAGTTGAGTGCTTTTGGACAGAATAAAACAGTTGCACATATTGTGTGCTATACTGTTATACGAATTAAGGGAATTGCTTTCCTCTTCATATCATATCATATTTAATACACTTATGATATGCTATAATATTAACGAATAAGTAATAAACGTTTTACACGCAATTACTGACAAATAATTTTTTGTTTTTCTTTTGTACGCTTTTGTAATAAAAATTATATTTAATTTATTTATTATTTAACAAAAATCCAGTTCCGAATACTTTAACTAAAAGTTGACTTTTGATTAAGGTTTCAGTAAATGAATACTAAATCGAGTGAATTCTCTCTCTCTTTATGTAAATTAGAATAATTGGTATTTCGTTTTAATGTTCTCTCAGTTATTTACAAACTGTCGATCAGAAGTCCTTTTCTTTTCAATCAATAATATGAGTGCAAATTCATAGCGACAGTCATTTAGACGAGGAATTCACGAATTACTTCTTTTAAATTACTATTAATTTAAATTATATTATAAGCGAAAGTAAGACATTTTGGTTGAAATACTTTTAATTTCTGAAACGATAGGAAATTAGATAATAAATTATGTGAAATGGAAACCATTTGACGATCAATTTGTTTGGCGATCGTTTACTCATTTACTTTTAAATGAATTTCATAAACGACTCCTTTTACTTCTGAGAAGAAAGAAATTATCATAAATATTGGTCTTCAAGAAATTCTGTGCCGAAGGGACTCAATCCTGATTTTGTTTGAACCAATCGATTGAAGCAATGATTCATTCAAAAGAAATTATCATTTGATTATAGAATTGATTATAGAATTGCATTTTTTCTCGATATTTGAATTCAGTATTTATTCTACACTGGATTTGATTACTTAAAGTAATACATCACAGAAAATAAATGCATAAAATTTTAGATCCAAATCTTATTAACATATTTTCTAATATATAATAATATAGAATTTGGTGGAGAAAAACACGCAATTAATTCACTAATTATTTTAACTGTCACATTCATTTTAAATAATCGAGAACAAATTATACACAAAGACTAAGAAGAATCAAAACTTAAAATAAAGTTCATTTCAGTTCAATTGATTTTATCGTTACATATAATACAGATGTTATGATGTTTTCCTCAATTGGTTTGTGAGACAATTCAATAGTTTTTAAATACATTATTTGAATCAATGTTTAATTTAATTGCAATTATAGTTATAATAATATTAAAGTAATTGTAATAATAATGTATTAATAGTAATATTCATATAATACTGCGATTATAATATAATGTATTGAATAGCGAATGATATTAATTGTTGCGACTCTTCTCTAAGTCTTTAATTAAATAATAGATGTTTTGTGTGAGACTTGTATTTCGATGAACGGGTAGTTTATATTACAAATGTTTAATTGAAAGTCTGAACAGCGCTTACTATTTGAGGCATCGAAAGGATTGGCCGAACTATAAATGTCTGATCGGATTCATTGTCTCTGCACTTGTCCTGAGTTATGATTCGCAATCGACTAGTGTTTGAAGACATGTCTCTTATGGTCTGACTTTACTATTAACAAATGGCTGGTGTCAAAGAAAACGTCCTGTCCGCGTGGTGATGAGCTAAGAGTGCGGCCGCGTGATGACTGTCTCCACCCCACGGCTGTAAGTTTTGCAGTGCGTGAAGAGATGAACTGCTCAGACAAAGTGATTCTCGGGCAGCGGCCGAGGCGGCTGCCTGTGCTGCGGCGTGGTGTGCTGCCATACTGGCTGAGTGGTCAGGACCTCCCTGTCCCGAACCATAAATAGATTTGGATACAACTTCTGCCTGTAATGACATCATAAGTCTGTTGGCCGCCTGTCGTTCGGCTTCTCTTTCTTCTGCCGTTTGACGTCTAAAATAATAAACAAAACCATTATTGAGTAAATGTTGACTCAAATCTATGTCTCATTAGTTGTAATGTTTTTAGAGTTTGAATGTTTCGCGTTTTCTAACTATTAGTCAAAATAAAACTAATTCTTAATACTAGTCGTGAACTACATTTTGAGAAAATTGTCAATAATAGGGATCGATAGCACTGGTGTTGAGTGACAACAACTTTTAGATGAGAGATCAGTCACGTGTGACGACCAGTTCGGCGCCGATTCGGCGAACGATCGCTGAGAAAATAGATTCCCATCGTTTGAGACGAAAAATCAGGAAATAATAAAAACTACAATTGACTCTCAAATTCTCTCATTTAAAAAACATTTAAAAAACATAATTCAAAGAACACTTGAAATTGATTTTAAATCATTGAATTCCTTTGCATTTGTTTGAGAGAAAAATCATTTTCTTTAAATGAATTCAAACATTTATTCTCTAAAAAGTTAATGGATTTGAGAATTGTGTTAATGCGTTAGACATCAAAAAGAAAGTATTGAAAGAAAAGTCATTTTAACACAAACTTAATATTCATTTAAATTATTTGTAAACGCATTGAAATAAATCTCTTAAGTATTAAATTAATTCCTGAGAATTGGGTTCAGAAAAGTTTTCTTTTAAGTGAATTAAAAACTGATTTTAAAATAAGAAAAAAATTTTATTTGTCTTTTGTTTTAATTTTTGTTTGGATTTTGACTGAATTGTCAAAATTGAGTGAAGCTTTTCATATATTTGAATGAATTGACGGTAAATAAGGCTGTGATGTGTATGCCTTTTAGCTATATATTAGTGGCACTCATTTTGGTGGCTCTTTCTCTCACTCGCTCTTCATTTAAGGAATATTAGCACAACTTTGAGGTTCGTTTCTAAATGTGTTTTTAACTAAATTATAGTTCTCTTCAAAACACAAACTCTTAGACAAAGGAAGCAAAAGGTAATAGTTGTGCGTTCGGTATCTCAGTATATCTGACGGTCGGCGCCACTCGATTGTGATTATAGCTTTAGTCGTATGTGTGCGACATAGGGATAGGGGTTGTAAAAGTGCCTTAAAAATGCGGCTTTAATTTTTGCGGCGCATACTAACAACTTTGTTCGTCGCCAAACTAACCATTGCACTAACCATTGAACTAACCATTGCACAGAACATTGCACTAACTCTTATTCCCAAATCTAACCAATAGTTCGTTGAGACATATTTAAAGTCTCTCCAATTATTGTCGATAAACATTCAAATCATAAATAGAGAAATGATTTGCAAAAGTGAAACTCACCTCCATTTAGTTCGACGGTTTTGAAACCTAAAAAAGAGAGAAACCATTATTTTTTAAACGATTGTCAGATGAAAGCAATACGAGAAACAATCAGAAAAACAAGAGACCAATCCCTCGAAAACCTCTCCAAAAGTCTGAGACTATTTCCCTAAATAAGTTGTGTCTCCGTCGGTGCCATTAGTATTAGAATTTGAAATTTTTCCTTCAAATCAGTCCTCATTTAACACAGAATAGAGAATATCTCTAAATGTTTGTTCAAATTGTTTTCTCCGATCATTAAAGTTATCGATTTTTGATAGCGATATATGAGAGGTCATAAATATACTTAAAAAGACTTACCATGTCTTAACCTGAGCGTCAGTCATCTTAAGTGTCTTTGCGAGGGACGCCCTCTCAGCTGATGCTAAGTATTTCTGTTTGTGAAACCTTTTTTCTAATTCGCAGATTTGCATTCGTGTAAAAGAAGTTCGCGGTTTCTTTCTCTTTGGTGGAGTTCTATTCTGGTATGGATGACCTATCCTTCGCGCCGGCACAGGCGGCATACCCGGACCCAACGGAAATGGCACTAAAATGAAAGAAAACTAATTTGTAGTCATTTGGTTAAAAGTGAAACTCTATTCTAAATGAATGAAAACTCATTCAAAAAGTCTTGAAAAGAGAAAATAGTAAAACAAATGAGAAACCAATTCTTAAGAACAAAACTATGAGTAAAGCATTACATCTGTGGTGTTTTATTTGACAGCATTCACTCCGGGAGGTTTATGGCTAGCCTTTCAATTGCCGGTAACAGAGGCGGCCACTCTTTCACTCATACCCTCAGGTGTAAAACAATATATGGTTGAGTGCAGTATTTAGTAGTAAATGCACACAACGGGCGATACCGAAAGTCAAGAGTAAATGTCGTCCTCTCTCTCTCTCTCTCTCGCTCTCCCTCTCCTCTCTTTCAGCAAGGTATTAGTAGATAAAGCAAACATTTGTGGCGATTGAGTGCAAACTAATCTTGAATTGTTTACTCAGAGAACACGTGCCGTAACTGAACTGACAAATACTCAAATTTATATTTGAGTGACATTTGTTTGATTTGTATTTGATTTTATGTTTCATTTATTAATTGAAGAGATTATAAATAATAATTGTCTGAACGGTTGAAAAGTATAGAAACCTGTGTTTAAATCTGACGAAATGACAAAATTTCTTATAAAACATTTGATATGATTTGAAAGATTGATATCATTTAAGTAAGTCTTATATTAATTGTAATTATTCTCATAGATTCTGATGAGCACTACGTTTATTATACATTATGTATACTGTGTTTATGTCTGTCTGACTTCAATGTCAATGAATTGATGCCTCTCTTCAGATATAAATAACTAGTTTTTCCAATTTATTTCTTTTAGTGATAAACAGAAATAAAGTTTGAGACAAATTAATGTATAGTTAGAGCTGTGATACCATCGAAACCATTGAAATATCGTTTTAAAGATTTATAACATTTTCACGTTATATAAAACTATTCTAATAATAATAATACAAATAATTGAAAAACATTTTTGGCGTCTATTCTGAGCCCCTATTTCTCGACCGACACAAGAATTCGTTCAAATATTGGCTAATTATCGACAATAAGTTTAGGAAAAGTCATTATTTCCCACAATTATGATAACAATCATTATATAATAAATAAATAAAATTTCAATGCATTTAAAACATCAATTTGTGAATAACAAGTCTAAATATAGCTATAAATATAAGCTAGCTTATTTTTATTCAATATTGTAGTTATCATTTGAATAAATTATTTATAATTTCATTTGTATTTAAGTTTCAAAAGAAATGATTTTTCTTTGATTTAATGTCAATAACAGAATATTTGATTAAATGCTAAACAATTACTCTTTTTATTACTTAATGTTTGTTTAAAAAGTCATTTATATTTTAACAGAAATAATGACTTTTTGCGACAAACAATGATTTCATTAAAAATCATTTTTCTTTTTTAACCTCAATTAAGGCCACAAAATGAGCATTTTTTGCTCAAAAAGTGGCGATAATTCACAAAAAAATTATGTCTATTAAACATAATTAGAGAATTAAAACATTCCATAAAAAATTGGATAAAATGTCAAAATTAAAACAAAGATTAATTGAAAGACAAATAAATTGTTTGATTTGATCTAATCTTATTGTTAAAGAGATAAATAGATATATAGATAAGACTATCATTTAGTGATTCAAGTGATTGTAGTGGCACTACAGTCAAGTTAAGTTAACATTGTTAAGTTAACCTGGCCATTTCTTAATAAGTTTAGGGCTGAAGAATGCATTTAATCAAACGTTAAAATTATGATTCTTTTGAGACCACTTTATATTAACCATTGAAAATGAAGTGTTTCTTGTCTTCTACTGATCGGAATAGAAATAGAGGCCCAATATATGAGTAAAACACTCCTCAATTCCGATAACTAAAAATAAGTGGCTCTTCGGCTCTTTATATGACTGAAAGGCAATTTCAGAGAAAAAATACTGAATTTATTAATATTTTAATTTGAAATGCCTTTTGACTGCCTTTTGACTGCCTTTAACTGCAATTTTATGTAATGCTGTAAACGCTTCAAAAGACTGCATTGACTTCAATGCAAATTAAAACACCGGTCGTTGTCTAACATAGTATTTATTTACGCCGTTTATGCATATTATTTGGTTCCACATAAAAGTAATAATTGTGGCACCTGTGCCCCATTCTGTGCCCAACTCAGCCCACAGACACTAAACACACTGTTTGGCCTCTAAATGTCTTTCATATCGACTATTGATTTGGAGTTTCATTAGAAATAAAAACATTGGTTTCAAAACTGATTTCAACTAATAATTGTATATTTAGTAAAACCGATCGTTCGATAAAGTGATGCACAAACATATCGTTTAAATAAGTTTCACTAAAGAAGAAATTTTGATTAAAATTCAATTCAGACCTTCAAATATAATTGTAATTTGAATGAAAGTATAGGGTATGCATTCAATACTCATTCAAAGCCAATTCAATACATAATCAGCTCTTCATTGCATTCTTTTCTTTGAAAAACTAATAATATATTCTTTCGTTAATGAATTAAATCAATCGATTAGAAGAATAAAAAATATTTAATTTGCATTTGATTAATGAACAAATGTTCCACGAATATAACCAAATCGTTAATCGTTAAACAAAATTCTAATTAATGTTTCAGAAAATTATTGTTTTTATTATTCAAAGTCTCATTTGAATAACCATTCATTGATATTAAATGTATTTTAAGTGAAGAGTTTTTACTTTACACTAAAGATAAGTCTATAATTGTTTTAAATGAATAATAGTTTTTCCATTAAATAAATGAGTTTTGAGTTTCATTCAAAGGTTTTAATTAAAATAATATATGTATTAATTGACTTACTTTGCAAACCATCTTTGATTAGTGTAGGAGGTGTTGGTCCTAACCAGGGATAGTGAGTAGTGTAAGGCATAGTCGGTGGTGGTCTGTGAGCCGGCACTCTTATGACCGAAGCGGGATTTGTCGACATTGAGTCGTAAGGACTTAAAGTCATACGTTGTGACTGACATTTTGAGTCCGGAGAAGAGGGAGAGTGATAGGATATACCCGTTCCGTTGTTCTCAGTTGACGGACACTGAGAGCACAGTGAAGAAGGAGATTCTGACTCGCCTTCAGAAGTAGTGCCGCTCGGATTGTCTTTATTTGAGGAGTTATTGGCTCCCAATAACCGGCTTATACTGAATGATAGTTTCGATGGTTTATTGCAATTGACTGAACCGTTTTGATGCACAACAGGTGAGGACAAGTCTTCCCTTTTCGGTGATTGAGACACTTCATCGTCGTCATCGTTGATATCAATACTGGCGTCAGAGTTGATAGGACTCGAAGACACTGAACGAGACATTGAGTTCGAGTAAAAGTTTTTAACCATTAATTTAATAGAAATGAATCAAAATTTTAAATAAATTCTTCTTTTGTCCACAAATTTTAAAATTTCACTTTTAATGTAAACATTAGTATACAATCAAAAGGCAAATGAGACTCAAATGAGATCAGTTTCAATGAATAATAACTTAAATGAATGGTTCAGAGAATAGGTTTTAAACAAACAAATTCTGTGCTTTAAGTCAACACTTAATACCCGATCGCATCTCAATTGAGTTTATCTTTAACTTAAGTCTCACTGCATTTCCGAAAGTCTGTACAAAAAATGGTAATTTTACAACTTTTTGGACGGCCTTCTGGAGGTGCGGTCTATTGGAACGACACAACTCTCGAACAGTTAAACGCTTTCAACTAAAACGATGTTATATTCAATAATTGGGGGCAACTCTCGGCTCCAATTGGTTGCCAACACATTATCGGTGTTTGTGGAGAGACCTCCTCCAGGACTGGTCTGATGCACACAATTGATTACATGACAATCAACGCTTTCACTAAATGTCTTTAGATTTAGATTCGCTAATTTGAAAGTGTGTTTGACTTACATTATATAAAAGGTTAAGATTAAACAAAATAATTATCATAATTGTGCTCAAACTGAATAAATTGCAATTCAATCGCAAAATGAAATGAATACTCTTTTTATTCATTTCATCGAAAGTTTATAAGAGTTATCACGAAATCATTTTATCGTCAAAAATAAAAATATTAACGAATTTTTAAAGGAAAGTATGAAAAAAATGAAAATTATCGACATTTCATATATAGATAATGAAAATGAGAATCAAATGAAACGCTTTCGGCATTAGATTTGTTTAGACCACTATTTTTTCCTACCTTTGGTTTTGAGGCTATCATTTGAAACCAAACCATTACTTCAGTAGCGTTTCGTTTCGGACTTAAATTATATTCTTTGAGAAAATAATCGAATTTATTTGCAATCATTTAGTCCTCAATAAATGTAAATATATTTAATGGAAAATCTTTTTCTTTAAAAAAAATTACTTTAATTAAGTGATTAATTATTTAATATTTAATATCTTTTACTTAATTTGAATGAATTCCAAATTAATTGATTATATCTAACATTAAATCGTTTCGAAATTTTCTAATTAATATTTTTTGATAAGTTTTTAAAAATGAATTCAATGTTTTATTTATTTATATTTTAATTAACCACTATTTGGTAAAATTTAGACTAGGTAATTAATTTATTTTTAAAAGCATTATAATCATTAAATTAAAATTTCAATTTTTACTTGAAGGTTAGCCTAGGTGATTTCATTTTAGTTAATAATATATTGTTTATTCTTATTATAATTATTATTAGTTAATACAATATTTATAAAAATCAGGTCAAATGCTTTCAAAATAAATGAAAGGTTTTTATAACAATATTATAGAATAAAATTCAATCGAAATATAAAAATTTCAAAATAGTTTTCATCACAAAATTTCTTAAAAGTTTTGATCACTTCTGAAGTAATGATTGCAATGAAAATGAGGTCTAAACTAATATTTAAAAGCCTTAAGGCATAGAAAATTAAGAATTATTTGCAGGAACATCCAATTTTGAGAATCACCAATTTAAAATTCTATATAATCGCACAATTATAAGGAATTAAATTTAAAGTAATTTCTGTAAATTTTTGTTTTGTTTTCTATGATTTTCATCTGTTCTTAACTAATATTTGAAACACTTTGCCTCGAGCCAAAGACCTTGCTCACTTAAAGACGTGGATTTATAAAATAAGAAATTAATTAATTGATTTAAAAGAAAAAAGAATTGAATGAAAAAATTTTAAAATTATTTACTTTTGGTTAAAACTAAAGGATAGAAGAAAAGGTCAAATTCATTTCAATCGAATATATGTTAATTATTAAATAATGGAGCTCGACACATTTTTTCATATTTTATCTGATCTGTGAAAAGTTATTGGCTTTGGGTGTAAACAAAGCAATTATTTTAGAAATTTTAAAGATTAAAATCATTTAACATTTTAAGTGTTTTTAATTCAATCATAAAATTTATTATTTAAAACAAATTTATAGAAACTTAGAGTCACTATAATTACAATTAATTCAAATAACTTTTTTAATGGCGACTTATTTGTCCAAATAACTGAACTCAACTGAATTTAGAGCACATGTCTTGAGTGGGAGTCCCATAAACTTTATTAAATCGATTTGTTTCTTATTTATCATAATTTGAATCATGGTCGATCCAAATCAGCCATATTTTGTATTTACATTACTTTTATGTTAAATAAATGAGTGTTTATTGTTATTGAAACTAATTGTCATTTAACCTAGAACAATTACAAAATAATTTTTATTTCATCACTTTATCTTTCATCACATTTAGATTGAAATTACCCTGCCAATAGGCACAAGAGAGAATGAGAGTATACTCCTCTAAATGTGCCCTTTGGAGACCCCGGTGGTCATCCCCTCTCTTTCAGGCTTTTAATGAAGAAGTCATTGAAGTGAAAAATATTGCGATACTATTATTATAATAAGTTTTGTATTTTTCAATACAGAAACGTATGAATAGTATAAACATTAGAAAATTACAAAACTATGAGTCATTTATTTGATTGCAATTAGGGATCAATTGAGTCGACTGTCCTATCAATCGATGAATACATTGACTGCACATAAAATTCATGTGAATTCATGAATAGAATAATAATTATTCGTTTGAATTATTCTCTGTTTTTATCAGTTTTTGGTGCAAAAGAATTGCATTAAATTTATTAAAGCATTTGTTTTACGGAAGTGTTTAAACCGATTTTTCTGACTTTTCTCTAATTCTAAAGGAAATGACTTTTGATTCTCAATTATTTATTAGTTTTTGTTATAACGAGAATCACATCAATTGTCATAAACTGACATAACATTTGTCGGGCCAATGATTTTCAATCTTTTCTCAATATATCAAATGAATAATTGTTTTATTAATTGAGCAAGATACTTTCATTTTCACCACTTTTTCACTTTTATTTTATTGATTTTCACGAATAACTTTAAATGATTAATGAGTATATAATTTATGTTTTATTTCTACTTTTGTTTCATTCTTTAAAAACATTTTATTTTATTTTATAAAAAGAGATTCTCTGATAAACTTGAACATAGTTTTTGCCACAATTTACAAACCCGTTTATCCAGGATAAAATTCAACAGAAAATTGCGTAAATATTCTGAAAATTGAAAAAAAATCTCAAAAAAAATGATTTGAAAAAAATTAAGAGAAAATATAAATAAAAGAAAAACTAATAAGAATATATGGAGGGATTGTGTGCATATAGTGTGCACATCCCTGATTAACACTCATATGAATTGTAAATTTTAATTTCAACTTTAATTAGATTTCATGTTATCATTATTTTTACTCATATTTCCTGATTATAATTACATTCAAATTATTATCAAAATTTAAGAATAATATTAAATAATATTAAATAATATTAATGGTATTAATGGTAATATAAGTCTCCGATAAAAACAATCATTTAAATGAGAAAACGTTTGATATTTTATCGCGTAATATGAATTGAATTTAGCATGATCACATTCTATGGTATGTAAATTTAGACTCTATTCACTAAAAATGGTTCTGCATTTTATTAAAACGTTCATAAAGTTTAATGAAAACCAGAGCTCAAAACAATTGCTTTCATTTTTGAAGTGAATAATATTTCATTCTTTCAGTCGATATTAAATTTAAACATCACTTAAAAAATTTCAAATTATTCTATAAAATAGAAATTTTTCAATAAAACCATTACTTTTAAAAAAAAGTGAACAGACTTTTAATACCCGTTTTAAACATTGAAAGACTATCTCTTAAAGAATAAAAGATAATTTCAAAAGTTTCAGATCTTAATAATGTTTGGATTCAATTTTCTTCTTCTCATTTAATTTGTGTTTAAATGTTAGGATTTTTCAAAGAATTTCAAGTTTTATGTCTTAAAAGCGAACCAAAAAAAACCATTAGTACTGCTCTTTTGAGTTGATTGTGATTTTGTTGGAATACTACTCATGTAATAGATGTAAAGTAATGGATACTATACTTTTCTCTTTCAAAACTTGAACTTTTCATTTCACTATAAGAACAGCAGCGAATCGAATGAACTTTTCTTCTTTACTCAGTTTTTTTGGACGAAAAACAACATTATTTTATTCAAACAAATAATGCATTGAATTGCAGACTAACGATCCGTTTTGTGAATTTCAATACTAAAAAAAGTCATAATAGAAAAGTCAGCAATTGTTTGACTGAAAATAACAGTCGAAACGGTTTAACCATTCTATTAGACAAACAATCAGTTTGTAAATAGTCTTTCACTAAATAAACTCAATTCTAATAACATTTTCTACTCTTTTAACTGAATTATGTCTGAAGAGATGCAAAATATGGCATAAATGCTATTTCAAGCAATTATTATGATATCAAAACACTATAATTTTATTCTATGTTTTGCTTTTCTATTGTAAGTATTGAATAAAAGCAAAGCAAAAGTCATACAATAATTACTCGAAAATAGAGTGACTGAAGACAACAGTTCTGACAAATGTCTGAATTGAATGGAAGGAAGTTTTGTTGGGTTCACTTTAGGAACTTTTAGTTGAAGAGTAACAGAGTAAGGGTCGGTTAAAAACGGTCGCACCTGCCCTGCATTGCCTCTAACTGTGTATTGACTGCAATTGTTGCAAATCAATATGAAAAGAGGCGATACTATAATACTGTAATACTCTTATGTTTTGATTAATTTAACATCACTTTTATATGAATTGAGTGAGAGTTTAGGCCCACTATTCAACATCAAGTGATGGGTAGAGTTGGGGGTACTTAACATTATGATAGAGTTATGAGAAGCGATGGCCCACAATATGAGTGCATTACAACAAATTGATAGAACACTAATCGATGCCAATTAAGTTTGGCCTAACATTTAGCTGCAGAAGGCTATGACTAATCGTTGGTCGGCATAATATGACACTGATCAAGATCTATGAATATTAGCTGAGCTGTTCAGCCCTATTCTGATCTATTCTTCTATTCTCAAAACAGTATTCAGTATATGAGACTCACTGTTATATTCCAGACCAAAACTAATCGAAGCCAAGTTTTCTATCATTGAGTGTATGTGCAATGAGTTTGTGATGTGCTCTACAGCTCCTGAGAGGCCTAACATAAAACAACATTGAATTCATTGTTGACTCTCTTCACAGCACAATATGAGCACAAATTCGCTCTAACTTTATATAAGGCCTGCACTGAATATTTCATGACTGATTTATTGCTACTTTTGAGCATAACTTCAACTCTACTTCAATTTCGAGTCAATTTGAGAATGAAGTGAATACTGGTTTACAATAATATAACAAAATAGAGTATCGAAAACTCTACCAAATAATATATCTATTAATCTTTAGTCGGTTTTCGGTTAATTTTTATTAATCAAAAAAAAAATATTCGGTTATCACTAACTTTAATGGATGTTTAACTTCGATAAAATAATTATTAGCCTTGCCACTATTGCTTTTAGATACAATTTAGCATGATCAATCTGTAATTGTATAAGATTTACAGCTGTGCATAACAAAACTCATGAAATGATACATTTGGAGAAATGGCGGGACATTACTTATAAATTTGTTCATTTGTTTAAATTGAACTCAAGAAAAGACAAATTATAGTGAAATACTTGTGGTTTAAATCTTGTTCTTATAGTTTAAATTGAATTCTGTGAATGTGAGGTATAAGTGATGTATATGTGAGCTATATGTGAGGTAAGCCAACCGAATACTACCAAAAAACCAAATACAAGAAGTAATTCCATGTGTTGTATATATTATATAAAATTTATAATAAAAGACAATCAAATTATACGAAACGCAAACTGTTATTCAATGTTATTGAATATCAGCTTTACTTTTGTATTTCGCAAAAAAGTAGTGCTTTTGAGTCGTTATTCTTTTCACTTAACATTTAATACAATATCTGAGAGGAGAGAAGAGAAACGTATAATAATCTGATTATATTTTGTTATATTCAGTGTTTAGATATTACATACAATATATATATAGACTACAGAATAAGATATACTTTATCTGAACTGAAAATTATCCAAAACGGGACCGCAAACCATAGCGTTATCTCAATCTTTGACAGTTGTTTGAAAACATCAAAGATGTGCGAAAGAGGTCTAACACTCATAACTGGAATATTATTAATAAATATAAAGCAATTATAGCCAACAAAAATCCTGATCGTCATTACTATTATTATTATTATAACTTAACCGAAGAGTAATTTAGTTGAATGAAATGGTTTTTTGTTTTGTCAGAGACTCGTCTAATGGAAAGAATTGAGAGAATATGTAATCGTTTACATCGTTTATAATTTATAAATTATAAGCGACTCGAATGCGAGTAAACTCGTAAAGAGATAGTAAACCCAATTAAGAAGAACTGCATTTGTGAGTGAAAGTTGGAGTGAAACGATTTGCCATTAAATATTTAGGCGTGAATTAATGGCTCTCTTCGTCCAACAACACCACAAACAACAACGATATGCCCAAAACATAGAGTCGGCTCCACTACATTTATAAATGTAACGTCTTATTTGTGGTCTATTGCTGTGCACTATAAACTTGATTCAATTTCTTAAAGTCGTGCCATTTCACTGAATTCAACTCAATTTCTGAGATAACTATTCCCTTCTTTATTATCAAACATTTCTCTCTCACTTTCTATCATTCACTCACTGACTCACTCTCTCCAAACTCTCTCTCATTTGTGATCTCATGACTGTTATGTTTACTTAATTTTCATTTAATTATATAAAACAGAATACGAGTGAAACAAAATGGAAAGCATTTCATTGTAATGGCTATGAAATAAAGCTAATGATTATTACGATTAGGGTTTACCAGTTCTTAAACTTTAATCGTTAGCAGACATTAAGACATACAATAGTGTACGACAATTGTTATTAGAACTCAAAACAAACTTATTCTCACAGTTTTCTTAAAACTTATGTTTAGGGTATCACAAGACCAGTGATGTCCTTTTGTGGTCTGCAATACAGAGCCGAACAGCACATCGATAGGGAAACTAGTAGTTGGAACGGCTCTAAACTCATCTAAACTCACCCCTATGTAATTAGATGGCAGACATAAATGTCTTATGAGCGCCATTTGTACCCCCAAAACATAATACGATTCTTTAAAGTCATGATTCTATTGCTCTGCTATTCATTAGAATCGTTTTCCTGCACTCAAAACATTCATTTGTGTATTCAATGTTTGGTCTAAACCTCAAACTTTTTGAATATTAAACAATAGTGTCAGACATGCATTACTGGCAAAGAATAGAATAATTGTAATATTCTGTGCCTTTTGATGACCACTTGACTGGTTCTCATTTCACTAATGTCTAGCAATTTGCAAACCAATCGTTTCGACAATTGTTTGCATTTGTTTTCCACTCAAACACTCGTTTAAAAGAAAAGGAATAAATTGAGTTTCGGTAAAATTCTCGATAAGATTTCTGACAGAATTTATTAAAAACAAATTCTCATCGTTTGAAAGCAATAAAAAATGAGTATGTTCATTTTACTGATTATTTTTCTCATTTAAATTGTATTTAAAAGTCGGAAAAAATTAAATACTCTTTTAAAGTTTAAATGGGAGACATAAGTATTGATAAAACACTTTATTTAATATCATAAGTTTTTTTGCATCAAAATATGCCGATATTTTCCTCAAATTCATGACTCGCTTTTAAATACTATATTATTTGAACTGAAATTTTTGATTAATTTTAATGATTTTTGATTGAAGACAACTCTAATAATTTGTAACAAATGATAACATTTTTCTTTAAAATATTAGATAAGAATTATTGGAGAATAAATGAGACATTTTTATCAACTTTTAAAATGAAATTAATTTTTCCAATCAGTTAGTAATGAGAAAATGTTTTATTAGGAAAATACAAATCAGAGATAAATTTTAGAAAAATCACTTTCCTTTGAAAATATGCGGCGCCTTTACTTTGCTATCGGTCTGAAAATGATCCTGAGCTTATTCTTGATGTAAATGCAATTCAGTTGAGACAAAGCCGGAGTCCATCGAGTCTTGTAGTGATTGCAGGCATAGAGTCATCGATACCTTCAGAGCAAACCTCTAATAAATGTTTTACCCAATCGAGTAATGTCTGCAAAGAGGATGTATTTCTCACGATTCGAGAATCAGTTTTGTTTGATGGGAAGCCATTCCATTCCTGAGCTAAACCAGACTTTTAGGCTCAGGAATTAAGAACTGAATTTAGAAAACTTTAAAAACAATTTTAATGTCTCGAATACTATTTTATAGATTTGTTTGAATTTTTTTTATTTAATTTTCTTTGTGTTTGAATCAAATCAGAAGTTAAGGGAAACCAAAAAATATATTTAGTTTTATAGCAAAGAATTATGTAATGATGTATTAAAAGAAGTGTATCTATAGTTGTGTTTTCATTGATGGATAAAACGAGACCAACATTTATCACGAGAACTATAATCGCATTATTTTGTTCACGAATGAGCGACGCCTACAATGCAATTACATTACGATCCGAAACACTCAATAGATTTGACATTAAATAATGTAAATGCAATCAGATTTTCATCAGAAATAATGGTGATTATCCACTCTCCTTAACCCAACTAAACAACCAGTGCTTAATAGTTAGCCATCTTTTTAACCCCGATCTGGCTATTTGTCTGCAGAGCACAGGCCTATCATTTAAATACATTCCTTTTTTTGTGTTTCAATGTATTCTCTAATCTTATGCATAGATTGAAAAATAGCTCAGAGCCTATCAGGCGATGCAAATAATATTCACTTTTTTTAAAACTTATTATTATTATGCAATTTGTGAAGAACTGGAGGAACATCTCTAATGAGATTGAAATGAGTTTCAACTCAAAACAACTTTATGTTAATTTTACTATTGATTTGCGTCCTTTTAATGTTAAACATCGGATCGTTTAGAGAATTATTGCCAACAATTTTGTTATAATTTTTGTTATAATTTTGTTATAATATTTCTTCAGTTTTAAATTCATACCAATTGGTACCCATAAAAACATTTAGTATTATATATGTTATGAAATGTTTGCCTTCAAATCATTTCAAAAGAAATTAGTCATTGATATGCAGTATTAGAGTATGAGATGACTCACAATAATATTCATTTAATCGTTTAAATGCTATTCAAAGAGTGAATGGCCTAAAGATCGCTAACTTTTAACTATAAAAAGAATATAAAAAATCATTGATTTAATGAATTAAGTCGTGAACCAAAAACTACATTAAATTACATAAATATTAATCTTTTAATGAATAAAAGAAAAAATTTGCTAAAGAAGTCGACGTATTATTAAATGTAATAAAAGTAAACTTTCGCGCAATCATTGAATTCATTGCAATCATTCACTAAAACTATTCATTCTTTACAACAAATGAGATTTTTTCTCGTTTTTCTGATCCCTAAGTATTGAATGTCTTTAATAGGCTGTTATGCAGTCTTTTCTTTCTTTTTATGAAAAATAATCGAAAATAATTTTGTTGGAGTCATACAAACCTATTATGACTATTAAGAGGCAAATGTTCTCACATTTGGTCAGATCCACCCAATCACGAAAGTGTGCCGCGCCTTATATTATACACAAAATGCAAATATTCTTTCTCTTAAAGTATGAAAAATAAACTTTTTGCATGTCGTTTGGGTTCTTGCATGTTCACAGCCTCAGTCCTCTCTCTCTCTCTCTCTCTCTCTCTCTCTCTCTCTCTCTCTCTCTCACTCTCTCTCTCTCTCACACACACACTCTCTTTCACTCTCTCTCTCTCTCCCCTCACTATCATTCATATACACATAAATAGTCTTTAAGGGAATATCTGAACAAATTTCGTTGTTATAATAATAATAAATTTTATTTCATTAGAACACATTAATAAATTACCATGATCATTGTTATTTACACCAATTAGATTATAATTAAGACATTTCATAAAAGACTCAAAATTTTTAAAAAGGAATTTCATTTGAAATCATTTCTTTTACGTTTAGACAAATTATTATTCAATTCTATTCTCACAAAATTTAATTTGAGTCTCAGCTTTAATTAAAAGTAAACCTTTTATAATAACGATTTTATATTTATATATCTTTTCAATATTCGGGAAAATTTAATAAATAATTTTATAAAACAATTTTAAGGTAATATTTATATCTGGATTCTAATGTCATTAATTTAAGAAAAATTAGTCTTTTCTTAAATAATGTTATATTTGATAGCTTTAAAACGAATAAGTTTTGTATTTTGTTTCTGATTTTTTATTTGTGTTGAGCTTAGATTAGGTGAAGGATTACAGAATTCAATGATTAGAATTATATGAGTTTTGTTTAGTTTTAGAAGTGTTTTATATTCAGTAAATGAGAAGACATTCAGAATTAAATGCAGTTTTCATTTAGGAGTTGTATTTCGATCCAAAGATTCAATAAAATTGTTTAACGACAGTCTTTCCTCTATTAAAATGCATTTCATATATTTTATTACTATAAATATTAATATTTATATAAAATATAGAATATTAAAATTATTTTATATTTTTATTATTATTATTAAGGATAGAATCAAATAACTTCTTTAAGATATTTTAATCAAAAAGTATAAGAAATATAAAAGTATTAAATTTGTCGACAGGTTTTCTGCCGGTTATGGTTGACGGTGTGGTCAGAGGCAACTATGGTCTAATGGACCAAGTTGCTGCACTACATTGGATTCAAGAAAATATTGGAGAATTTGGTGGTCAATCAGACAATATTACAATAATTGGCCATGGTTATGGGGCTGCCTGTGCTCATTTGCTTATGATATCCCCAATGGCCAAGGGTATTTATATTACATTGTATTAAACACAATATTTAAAAGTCAAAATCAATTTTAATTCAACTAAAATAACACTTAATTATAGTATCTTGCTGATAATTTTAAGAATTTATCTCAAATAAAAGCTTACATTTAAAAAGAAACTCTAAATTGTGCAAGAGCTTTTATTTTTCTGATAAATGAAAGTAAAATTTATAACTTTTTTACATCATTTTTCTCATCTTTTTTTAGCGGATCCATAGCTCGACATTTGCCTAAAAGCCTTTCCATTTTCCAAATTGAATTTATCAAAATAAAAATGAGAGAATGAAAAAAAACAATTTTACTATTTTTTAGAAGATTTTTCAGTAAAACAACTGACAAAATAAATTTAATAAAATTGAAAAATTAAATGCTTATTAAACTATCTTGGTGATCACCAGTTTTGGTTATTGAATAAATTAGATAGATAATCTTAGAATATTTTTATATTTATAAGGAATATTTAAATTTTTTAAAGAGATTTATCAAGGGAAAATAAATTATCATATAAATATCTAAATCACAATTTAGTGACAGAATTTCATCTAGGTCGAGTACTTTTTAACAATGCACTATTATATCAATGTCTTTTATTTGAAATTCCAGACATAAAAGATAAAAAAGCTTGGAACTTTGAAATAAAGATGACTCCGATTATTTTTCAGTATTTGACACAAAAATTATTTATATTTTGGTATTTTTCAAGAATTTTTGTGACAAACAATAAATCAATTCTTGATTTTTATGCCGTTTTGAATGAATAAACAAACTTTGAATACATTTAATGTGAAAAATGAGTTAAATATTAATATAAATACATTTATAACAAAAATCTTTATATCACTTAAAATTTTAATAAAAATTCTCTGATTTTAGGTCTCTTCAAACGCGTGATACTAATGAGTGGTTCAGCACTCAGTCCCTGGGCTATAGCCAGGGATACAGATATTTATGCCAAACAATTAGCTCAATCACTTAACTGTCCATTACATGTAAGTTCATATCAATATTTTTAACAAATGGTCGAATAAATTCAGTGAAATAGACTTTCAATTCAAAAGTCAATTCCGTTTTCGAAAAACATTTGTTAACAATATTTCAAACAATTCTCTTAGGAATCAATAGTTGATTGCCTTCGGAAAAGAAAAGTCGAGGAAATATTAGGAATAGACCTGAAAATTCCTGACTATTTGACAGCTTTTGGTCCAATAATAGACTCAATTGTAGTGCCTTCTGACCCGAGAAGACATCATTGGCCGACGAGTACTGCCAATACTGCCAACAATCCAAAGCTCAATAAGCAAACCATGAATGTCGGCTCTCAATACGATTTGTTATTCGGTGTTAATAGACTGGAGAGTCCCTGCATTTTCGCTGCCAATGAGGAACGGCTGGGAATTGACGGATTCAGAAGGGATCGCATTCTTCGTACTCTTGTCAGGAATCTCTTTGATTTTCATCAACAGGTGATCAAACATTTCTATTAAATTGTATTTAAATACAACTAAAATAAAGAATAATTTTTTCCAAAAAATAATTAAAACATAATTTTAACGGAAATTGTTTTTTCGTTATTTTAGTTTTTAAAAAAATCACTGAAAAAATGATTAATAATTCATTAAATATAGTGAAGTTTAGAAACCATTTCTTTGGCTACAATTCTTTATATACTTATTTTGATTGTTTTTCTGTACCGCAAGAATGAGGAAAAGAAAAGTCCGGACATCACTTATACCAAATAATTTTCTGGAAGTCATTATTCTTTGTTATCTATTCTTTACTAAAATTAAATGTTTTGGTTTTGTTTTATATTTCACAAACAAATTAAATAAAAGAAATTCATTAAATGAAAGAGTTTTCTAAACAAAGATTTTTAATTTTTATATTTCAAATATCAAAAAATGAACAATTATATAAGCATGGTAATACCATAGTAGTTCTTGCTTAAAATTAATTTAAGCCATAAATTTTACTCATTTATTAAAAGCTTAACATTTACAGTAATGTTGAGTCAAATATTAATTTATATCAGAGTTTACATCAAACCATTAATTTGTTGTTAAAACTTATGAAACAAATTCTGTTTTCTTTATATTTTCTCTAAAATTCAATCAATTATTTCAATTAAATCTCAAAATACTTTCAGAGTTTTACGCTCTTTGAGTCTAAATATTATTTTGGAAGATATGACTCAAATAAATTAAAAATACCATTTCGTAATGGAAGTTAGAATAAATTACCCTGGATAAGTTAAGAAATACCCATGATTAATTGATCAATATAAAATTCTGAGTAAATTGAAATTAATAATATATTCCAAAATTCTAATGTCAATTTCATCTTAACATTTCACAAGATAATCATAATTTTGTTCTTGGTTGAAAATTGTTATTAGTTCTTATTCTAAGGAAAAAATATTTATCGGTTTTTCTAAAATGTATTCTTTTAACTAAAGGAAGAAAATATTACGAAACAAAATTTATTTTCATTTTGGATACATTTGTAGAAATAAATTATAATAAATTTACTAGTACATTTACTAGAATATCTTAACTATCAGCATAATGCTTTTATGCATAGATAAGATTTTTAGCTAAAGGGGATATTCAAAAATTTCCTTTCAAGTACAATATTTAAAATCTTAACATTACGTCTATGGATACGCACGAGATTTTCAGATGCCAGGAGATAATACCCCTGAGACTGGATCTTTTATTCGTCCTTGCTTTTATGTTAATTTATACTTCAATTTTATTTAGATATCGACAAATCTGCTAGGGCATTTTGAGCTAAAGATAAATGAACATTGATTAGCTATAGCTAATTTTTAAATATCTCTTTTCCTTTAATCGCAATTAAAATCAAATTAGAAATAATTATTTTAAACAATTATTTATTTAAACAAGCTCAATTTGTCAAAATTGCACCAATTTTTGTAGATTTGCTCTAAAAAAGGAGAAAATATATCTAAATTGAAATCATTTAAATTAATTAAATTCATTAAATAGAATAAACTTTTATTTGAATCGATTTTAATAAAATCAATGTTTGAAAAGTCTTTCATTAAATATATTTAATAAATATATAATGAATTTCAATATTTTATGAGTGAAAAATGTCTAACATTAGAGTTCCACTCATTTTATGTTATTCTTTGTAATGAATTTCATTTGGAATCGATTGTTATTTCAGTCAATATTCCTAACTCTGGTCAATGAGTATACGGATTGGTCGCGTGCTATTGAGCAGCCCATCCACATCTTGGAATCCATGGCAGACATACTCAGTGACTCATTAGTAGTTTCACCACTCATACAAACGGGTGATTTGCATTCAGGTCTGCACCAAACGAGTCAGTCAGCACAGCCTGAGTCGACATCAATCAGTCCTAGCAAAACATTCTTCTATATATTCATGCATCAGGTATAACACATATATACTATATTATTATCAGACATATTCTATGCTTCACTTCACACAGTCTTAGATATGTCCTCCCTCTCCACCACTGATAACTATTGCTAGAACATTCACTGAAAAAAATGGGAGAGGAATAAGAGAGAAACTGTAACTGAATTCGAAGCACTCAATGGTTTACATTTGGAGTAAATAAAAATCGATTGATTTGAGAAATATATGGTTTAGAAGAAATACAAACCAAATGAAAATCAGAAATAGTTTGGCTTTTCGTCAGTTTTACCGCTAAATATGTATTCAATCAAAGGATAGGAATCGAAACCAAAAAAGCAATTGTGAGAGAAAATTGTTTTCGGGTACAAATCAATTGCAGATTAGTTGAGAAATTTGAGAGTAGAGTACATACTATTATTACCGATATTTTTCAGTTTAAACTTTTCTCTACTATTTTCTTCTTATACTCTTCTCTGGACTCTTTTCGCTCGTTATATAAGACTTATAATATTGTCAGAAGAAATGATTGTTTGATATCTAATAGTCTGATATAAACCATAACTATAAGTATCACTAACTTTATTCGTATATCAAATTGATTACAGAATGAAGAGAGCGTTACAAATAAGTTGAATGTGAAACAGAGCTGTTCGCACAGCGAAGAGTTGTCTTATATGTTTGGCGCTCCCCTTTCCTATCACTTATTGGCCAAATCAATGACACATTTTGTGACTAATTATAGCAGAGCTGAAGTCACTCTTTCGGAAGCTTTAATGACTTATTGGATAAATTTCGCTAAATTCGGGTAAAATCTACACTCACTTCACTTTTACTCACTATTATATCACAATTTTATCAAGCAATTCATCCTCAATATTACCTAGAAACTATGCTCAAGTTAATATACATTTATCTTCTGCTTTCAGTCATCTTTATTAAGACATTTATTGAATACCATTAAAATTCTGACCCATTTTTGGTTTTTCCTTATTTTTAATATTTAATAATATAGTGATGTCTCGAAGAAAGTGATCCGTCTTATAATTAAGTGATAAATTAAATTCCATATTATATTACAAATTCCCTTATTATGGTAAGATTTTTCCTTGTTGCAAATTAAGTGCAAATATTTCCTTCGTTTTTGTTTAAAGATTTTTTTTTATTAGAACTCATATCATATCATTTGATGCATTCATTCATTTATGAGGAAAAGATTATTAAATAAATAATTGAATATTAATTAAAAAATAGTTTCGCTAACATTTCTGACAACCACTCAATTGTTAGAAAAAAAAATATATTTGAGTAATTAATTAAAAGTGAATCAGAAGTCGTTTCCCAAAAACTTAATTCTTATAAGAGATGCCGAACCTAAACACTCATCCATCCTATCGTTTATAGTCGATACGATGTAAAGCCATACGTCTAACCCTATTAAAGAAGTTGTTTGTAAAAACACTGGTCTTAAGTAAAGAAGTGAGTCTCAACGGCTCGTAGGAAATTATTGCGACTTACAATGAATAGCACAGATCATTTCTAGCAACTAATGCCAAGAAACAAAACTAAAATGTTGCTACACTACCACCAGGGTGTTTTATCTAGTCTTCTCTGAGACCAATGTATACATAAGACTATTAAGGAATTTATTTTTGCAATAAATATTAAAATGATCTATGATAAAAGTTTTACATTAAGTAGTGTTTAAAATAATTGCTCTATTTCAGATTAACTTGATGAATAGTACCCTTGGTCAAACTTATTCTCAAATAAATAGAAATACTTCTGTATTTGGCAACACTTCTACAGTACTTTGTTTTTACTGTTTTGTTATTTTGGTTTAAGACATAAATCGATTATTTTGTAATATCGAAAACAAGTTTATAATCGAAATAATGTCTTTTATTCTTATCTAATCTCATGTCTATACTCTTTGGCCAACAATTGCTTTCTATTTATTTTCACAAAACTCTCTTAACTTCATTATAAGACAAAACGATTTTTATTCTGTCTTTTTGTGTAATCTCTTATTCAGTGATCCAAATGTTTGGACCAAAACTGACTACTCGTCCCAAACGCAAACCATCGATCGATTTGGAACTGATATCACAAACATGAGAACAGATTATGAATCAGTTGTTTGGCCTACATATGACCCCATTCATCGTAAATACTTGACCCTCGGTATGGAAAATCAGTTCTTTCTTTTTAACAAGACAAAACTTTGCATGCTCAACATTTATATTTTAATTATTCTAATTAATAAAACTAGATATTTAGGTAAAATTTAATCTTTTAAATAAAACTATACATGGTAAAAACCTAACAATTTCAATGAATTCTATATTACTTTGAGTAGAAAAATGTAAAACAATTTGAATAATGATTTGATGTCAAAGTTTTTTTTAGTTTAAAATATTATATTATTAGCTAAAAGGGTATAACAGAGTTAAGGAAAGCGGTTTCACACAATTTCTAAAATATCAATAAAAGTGGTGATAAGAAAGAGTCCAAATATCAATGAAAGGACTGCTTATGAATTCTAAACGGAATATCGAAATGTTTTGTATTGAAGTCATTCGCGCGAAAGGATTTAATGACAAATCCTTTAAGTGATGATTGTCTCGAAGACAAAAAATGGTGGAAAACAATCAATTTTTTCGCCTTAAAGTATAAACGGAGAACAAATAGCAATTCAAGTCTAACCCAAAGATTATTTTTGTTTTCATTCATTCGGTTAATTCTTTTTATTTATTTGATAAATAATCAGGTCTTAAACCTAAAATACGTGACCACTACCACAGCCATCGTTTGTCATTTTGGCTAAATTTAATACCACGTCTTCATAATCCGGGCGAAGAACAGGTATATTTACGTCACCACTTGCTATCCGACCATGATGACATGTCCACATATGACGGAATCGTCAGACAAATAGCATTTAAATTTTTAGCCCCTCTGCCAACTGTGTCTCAAAACATTGTGATCAGCGCCACTACAGAACTGGTACATCACGTCTCCACAATTATCACAACAGAAGTGGTAGAAATGACCACAACTATCGGTGATATCAATAATCCGACCGCATTTCCAGCAAAAAATGTAAATAACACGACCACTACTTCAGTGATTGTGCAAAACGAAAACTATTCGACAGCCCTTTCCGTCACAATAGGAATCGGGTGTTCTTTACTCATATTAAATATGCTTATATTTGCCGGAGTTTACTATCAATTGGATAAAAACAGAAATATTGCTCAAAATACTAATCAAAAGTCAAAAATTGACGAATCGGTGAGTCTTCTCAATCAAATGTATTATATTTTAATAAAAACAATCATACACATTTTTAAAAATATTGAGTTTAATAAAGAATCATAGCTCTACTCATATAAATTGAGAGTATTTTCGTGATTAAGAATTCCTTAAATAAATTAAGTATTAAATTAAAATTAGATTTAAACGAATGGTTTTAATGAAATTATTATTAATGATATTATTATTATTTTCAGTCAAATTTTAGTAAAATTCTCGATAGGCTTTCATTGAAAGACGTGTTAAGACATATAATTAAAAAATGAAATCAAATGATTTGAGTGACAGTAAGAGCGAAGATTCAATATATTTATTAATTAAATTATAAATGAATGGGAGAAACATTTATACGAATTCTAATTAAAGCGATTTTCACTTTTTAATACTAATACTAATAATAATCACAAATTTTAATAATAAAACATAACATTATATTAATAGAAGTTTCGGTTAAAATAAACCCAAGAAACTTTTACTCATTTATTTCATGAGGATATGGATATCGATTGCGTTTTGGTCTATTATAAAGATAGCATAGAATACGGGAGAGAAACAGAAAATATTTCCCTATTTTATTGTAAACGAGATGTCTGTTTACGATATATACATAAAAAGTTATATTTATTTTATGTATAAAACATTGTAACGCATCGTTGGATCAGTTGTCCATCTTTTTAACAATTCTTGTTAGCCATCAATTTTATACAAAACTGATGGCTTATATATTGATTGTCATATAAATACAGGGATGGCCACCGATTGGCTCATCCCAAACACAAACAAATGTTTCTCTGAATTCATTAGAGACGTACATTCACTCAGATTTTATTTAAAATTATATTCCAAACTTTAGAATTATTTGGTAAAATTCAATGAACTAGTACTTTTTATAGAAAGAATTGCATCCAATAGTTATTCAATTCCTCATTTTATTCATAAACACGGATTTAGTGACAAAAAGACAGACGATTTTCATTCAATATTTTAATATATTTCTCATCCATTTTATTATGTTTGAGGACAGCCATCAAAAAGAGAAGAGAATATTATGCTCTCGAATAAAATGGAAGCGTCGACTATATCGCGGATGACTATACCGTCACCAATTAGTAACATGATGCAATCAGACAGTAGTGACCATATGGACAATATATACTATCAATACAAGTCTAAGACATATTCTATGTCAAACAATGTGGGACACCATCAGAACAGTCTTAAAAGAGCTCAGAAAGTGGCCATTCCTGTGGCGCCAATGGCCAAAGCAAGTCACCATGATCAAGCATCACAAGTGCCTTTACATCTTTCAAATGACTTCAAACAAATACCGGTTTATATCGAACACAATCTACTCTCCAAAGAGATGGCCGTTTAACACATCCATGAGCTCATAATAAGACACATCCCTTTTATTTATTCTGTTTTAATTTGATACAAAAATTATTCATAATTTTTGCATTTGTTTTGGTATTCTTTTATTCAAAGCCTTATTTTTCAAATAATATTCAGTGCTATTGTGTTTCAAAAATTAAATCCATTGAATAGTTTTCCATACATTATATAATAGACACAATTTTCACGCATTAATTAATTTAAATTTCTCTCCTCTTTCTCTCAATTCATATATGATTTTAATAATTTTGGTTAACTTAATATATGACGAATTTTTGTTATTTCTTTCGGAGTCTCTTCTCATGAGAGACAACAATAATAATAACCGAAAAATGACATTAAATTTTGGGTCTCCTTTTGAGAAAAAGACAACTCTTTTTACTATTACTATGTAATAGATTTTATGTATTAATATTTTTGTAAAAAAATGAATAAAAAAGTTGAAATTTATTCACTATTTATTCAATGAGTTATTACGGTTTCATAAAATATTTAAAATAGTTTCGAGACTTTTCTAAGAGTTTTGAGAAATCAAAGTCAATAACAGATGTGTTGTAAACGAAATTTAGAAGATTTTTATGCAAAACCGTATTAACTAATAAAAAGAGAGAATAAAAATCCAATTCTTAAAAATATTTTTTGCATTATTTGAAGAAAAATATCCACTTTTCATAAGTTTTGTGAATATAATTAAGTGAATTGTTGTGCAATTCTAACATTATTGAGATTACGGTTTGCATCCCATTTCCCGAAACAGAATAGTATTGGGAATTAGTTGGGAATCAGTGGTATATTTGAGTATTTTGACCCGATATGAATAGTGAGCTGATCTGTGATCACTTAGAAATTAATTATGTGTCGTTCAGACACTCTGAGAAACAGCAAAGAAATCAGTCATTGTATTATTACATGTGTTTCACTCTTGTGTTAAACTCTCCCATTATGTAGTCCTCTGGTAGTAATCGATTCCCAAAAGTCTTATTCTGGTTCTAATATTATCAGATGAGTCCAATCGGATGACAACACAAAGTCTCCTAAAATATACGTATAATTCATGTTTCAATCAGTTTCTGGAGTCGAAGGCGTTACCACTAAATCGCATTTCAAGTTATTACTGTAAAATACTATCATTTTGTTTCTCTTCCAACAGATGTATAAATCAAGAGAAGAAAAAATCGAATTATAAATTCAAGAGTAGATCAAGAAAAGAGAAGTACCCAATGTTCTAGGCTAAATTTAGGGCATCCAATAAACATATGAGAGCCCACAATAAAATTCCATTTAAATGCTCTTTCGATCTCTCTCTCACTCTTTTCTTTTATCCTCTTTTTTTTAGAAACAGTTTGTGTCAGAGCTTTATTGAACTCCTTTTGAGTGCACTATATTTTTAAAGCTGTTTCTGATAAAACATACTCTGATTAGAGTCGTGTCATTTAAGAGCTTTTCTGTATGTAAGGGTTAATTAGTATCAAATAAATCATAGTTTTCACTCTTTCTTCCATTCATTGCAAATGCGATGCATTTTATATTATAAATCAATATAAAAGTCTAGAGGAGTGACGGATTGCTTTGAATTAAAATCAAGAAACTACTCGACAAATGAGTCAATTCATCACAAGTTATACCAAATGAATGAATCATTTTATAAACTCATTTAATTAATTCAAGTTTTAGAACTTTATATACAATAAATATATTATAAGAATATTTTATTCTTCAAAATAACGAATACTTTTTTGAAGATATTATCAAAAGAAAGACCGAAATCATTACAAATAAATATAATTAAGTTATAATTAATTAGAAGAGAATCGAATAAAAAAAGAGAAATCAATGCAAACATTATGTGTTCGCCACTGAAACCAGTGTTTCTGTAAACCGATTCAAATGAGTCTTTTGTGTTGTTTGGATTCATGCGGTCATTAGTGACTCTACAGACATACAATCAAATATCTGAACCTCAAACGATCTGCACAAATGTCGATCACATTTACCAATAGATATCAGTGGAATGCAGTCAAACACAATTACTATTCACTGAAGTAACAACAAATGCACAGAATATAGAGAATCGGATTTAACAAAGAAAGGGATCAAATTCTATGCAATAAATCTATTAATATTCATAAGATATAACAAATGTTAATCAATGAAAACTCATAATATTGTCCATGATCATATGATTGTCCATTAAATTAATGTGTCATTTGATTATTCGCAATGAATTATAACAAGTGTTGTGCCATTAGAGTAATCCCCAAATGGCTATTAGTATAAGAAATGTCATTTTTATATATTTAAGAACAGAATATTTCTGTATTACTGGTTATAAAAAGAAGTATTTCTACCTTTTATTATGAATTACGCCATTATTTCAGAAGAATTGTTGAATAAATCAAATAATTTCAAGTTTTTCTCATTTTTGGGGAATCGCCAAAAGCAAGAGAAACAACATTATTAAATTAATATAATCCAGCAAATAAATCATACGAAAAATCAATACTAGAATAAAGACAATCAGGAAATATCATCAAGGAAAAACAAGAAGCAACAAAAAAAGTGACATGTAAAGTATCTTGCTTATCAAACAACTTAAAAGAAATATTTACAATTGTGTCCAATATTTGAATGATTAAAATCGAGTATAAAATGATTGATAACTCAATAATGTAGAGTAAAATCGAAAGTCTTTCTGTTTTTACCGACAAATGTATGGAAGCGATGATTAATTCAGACGTCGAACAACATTCACATCATTTTTACAGTTAATAACGAGTCCTATCGATAAGATTAATAGTCTTATATCGGACTCATTTGATTCCAACAAATTATTTTGCATAAAACAGACATAACAGACACCGATTTCTCTTATTTTGTTATTAATAGTGTGTATCAAATAAGAGATGGTTTCCAATATACTAATCGATAACTGTTTGCGAATGCAATTATTAATAGACATTCTTCAGTCTAATGATATTTTGGCAAAAAGAATAATCTTGTTAATTTTTTTTCTAATTTTATTTGTACTCATTAAATAGAGTAAATCAAGATCTTGGCCAATTTGTTTGACAAAGGAATTGGAATTTGCTTTAAAAAAATGAATGGAAAGTTTTATTCAATTATTCTATTCTGTGCTTTTTCTGGAGTTAATCACAAGAAAAGAAATTGACTGAAAGGAAAAGTTTTGCACAAAAAAATAGTTTATCGGAAATAGAAATCAAATACTATTAGAGATAAATAATGGATTGACTTATCGTTTAAACGCCTTCTCTTTCTTATCATTTTTGGTGATCTTTTTATTTCAATCATTTTTCAAACTCTTCTTTAGCTCTCATTTCATATATAGTTTTGAGTACTAAGTCTTAAGAAATACAATCAATGGTTTACTTCAATTTCATTAAAATTGTTCTAACATAATTTGGGGTGAACTCCCCCTTGCTCAATTCACCTGATAGTTCACAGCCACAAAAATTACTTTATATTTGTATTTTTGGCGCAAACTATAAATTTAAATATTCTGACCTTTTATTCGATGCTCCAATTAAATGACAGGTATAATTACTAACCTTTAAACAAGCTTGATCAATTATAATTTCGATAATTAGATATTGAAAAGATAGTTCCATAATCTTGCATAAAGTTCAAAATCCGTTTTACTGAAAAGATTATGTAAATGAATTAAAATGCGATTATATTATCAAATATTTAAATAAATACCTGTCTCATTTATAGCTATTGTTTTGTCCATCTTTTGCCAAAATGGATAATCTAGTTAATTTTGTTTTAGTTTAAGCTTTAATTGAGTTTAATGTTTGTTCAAAAGAGTTTCCACATAAACTCATTTAGTTTTTAATAATTTTGCGAATAAAATGATAATTGGATTAAAACAAAAACAATTAAAATCACAATTAATAAAAGTTCACAAAAGTTTAAATTAAGTTCAATTCAATGCAATTATTGTTTCATTTGTAGGAAAATATATTAGAAATATTTTAGTAAACGTCCAGACAATTAATTGACTCGTTCCAAGAGCACAGAATAGAGATAGTTTTAAAATAAAATTATAACTAATTATATTAACTTAAATTTTAATTTAATTTTAAAAATAAGTTTAATTTTTAACTCAAAAATACAAAATTTAATGTAAATTATTTGATATTTGATGCAAATGTGAATTAATCTGCGAATGTCTGTAAACTGACTTTTTTGCACAAATTTTTGTATTTAAACTTAATGTTCAATAATAGCATTGAATATAATGTAATTATGACTAATATATAAACCAATATTACAGTAAAAGTGAGTATTTGAGTGTCGGCACGAATTTTTTTAAATTCATTAGTTTGCTATCAATTTAAACTTTAGTTAGAACTTTGGTTAGCATGTTCAAATATACATATGATGAACTCATGTCACCCATAAACATTATGTGGGTGAATTAGGTTTAAAACAATTAAACTCATGATTTTTGAGCATGATAATGCTAAACATAAAGAACTTAAGATCTTAAAGTGGACATTCGTCACTAGTATAGGTCCCATCAACTTATAATGCCTAGTCTAATGACAAATGCTCACAGTGATCAAGGTCAATCAGTGTTGAACTATTCCTTTACTTTTTAGTGTATTTAACTGAATAATGAGTTTAAAAGTAACAAATATTTTGAGTCATTTCAGAGAATTTCTATTTAAAAAATTAAGACAAAAATCTAAAGAAATGGTATTTCATTTCAAATTTAATTACTAATATTTATTAACAAAAATTGTATTCATTTGAAGGATATCTCTCTCTTTACGTGTAATAAAACAGAATTCAAAGAATCGGAAGAAAATGGTATTCCATCGGTTAGACCTAAACAAAGACCACGAGTTCATCGAATGGCAGCCACACCACAACACAAAACAAAAATTAGAACCAATTCTATGAGTACTTCTGCGGCCAAAGAATTACCAAATAATCCTATTAGAAGAGTTCCCTCGACTTTCAGATGGCGATCGTCTGAAGAAGTAATTCAAGAGTCACTCAAAGGTATGAGTTTTACAATAATTGGAACTCTTGAGTGTCTCAATGAAGAAGACGTCGTCGAAATGATTGAATGGTGTGGAGGGAAAGTATACAAAAGTTTGGCCAAAAAGTCAAACTATTTGGTGACCGGAAGGAATGCTTCCAATGCTTGGATCAAAAGAGCTATAGAAGAGAATAAGACTGTTCTCAATGAACAACAATTCTTAGATTTGGTTAAAGAGAAGGGAAAAGAAGAGAAGTTATTGAGATATAGAGACAAAGAGGACAACAAAATAAATACTGAAAGTGAAGACTCTAATGAATCCAGTGATGAAACAAAAGATTAAATTAAAATTTAAAGATTTTTTGGTTTAATTTAAAAAACAAATATTTTCTTATATAATAATGTTATGACAAAACTTTTTGAGTTAATTAATAAAATTCATTTATCAAATAATTGACACTATATTTATGATTAAGTATTTATTAAATTAGAATAAATTAGAATAAAATCAATGCTTTAATTAAAAACACAAATTTTGGAAATTTAGTTGTCTTTTAAAAATTAATATACATTTAATACAGTTTTTTTAGTGAAATCACTAAAAGAAAAAATTATTTCAAAACTTTAGTTCGGGTTTTAGACTATTTGTTTGATTTTTTACATTATCTTCTGTTTGACTCTTAAATAAAATAGTTTTAAGTTTATGTTTCCATATTTCTTCATTACTTTCCTTCCAATAGGTTTGTCCGCATTTGGAACAAATCAAAAATTTTCGGACTCTATCGAAGGTTTTGATATCAAATTTAATTAGAGCTCCGGTTTTAGTCTTTGAGTCCTTAATTTTATAAATATCTCTCATTTGGTTGTTATCGAAGATCTGGAAGTCATCGCAATTACATTTTGGACATCGAGTGAAGATATCTTTTTCAGTAACTCTAACATTGAATCGATTCAAAACCATTTCTAATTGTTGAGAGACTGTCATATTGTTGTTAACGCTATAACACATTCCTTTAGGTAAACGGGTTTTGAACTGTTCGTAAGGTTTGCCACAAGTCAACAGAATTCTCTTTTGATCCATAGCTATTCGGGCGGCTTTATTGTGGTCATCACTACTTTCTAATACAAACACATCTGCACCACAAACCCTTAGATGTCGACCCAATCCCTGAAGCATTGTATCGACAACTGCTCGAAAGGAACGGACGGCTATTAACTCATATGTAATTTCATTTTCTTCGTCTTCAGTTCCATTGATTTTTAATCGTTTATCAACTCTTTTGAGTTTTCCCTTCATATAA